>CAJNDV010014336.1:44837-68653 GCA_905221635.1 Symbiodinium sp. CCMP2456
AGTAGGAGTAGAAGTAGGAGCAGGAGGAGTAGGAGGAGTGTGGACCCTGAACCTGACTACCCCCAACCCTCAACCCAAGGCGATTCTGTTTAAAACTTAACCCCGATACCCTAAACCCCCAACCGCCATGACCTAACTTCGTGTACAACTGCACTTTTGTGCACCACAAAACCGTACTGAAATCACAAGGCTGAAATTCTGCCAGGTTCGATCGCTGGTAGAGACCGCAGAGGCCCGGGTCCGGGAGCTCTTCCCCGGCAGGCGCGGAAGGGGAGATTGCATAATTGGTTTTGTTTGTCTTTGTGTGTGCTTTGTTCTCTCATCGGGTCTTAGAGGATTTTGGCATTGTTCTCGTGCGTTTCTTGGAGTCTTTTGGTCGGTATTTCAACGCTTCTGAATTTCACAGATTTTTCTTCGGTTTCTTCATCGGAACGGTTTGGGTTTACGAGGAGACGTACAGGTTGATCAGGTTTTTAGAACCTGAGTCTGGGTTTGGGGCTTTCGGTCTTGGTGTTGAAGATTAGGGGCTTCGGCTTAGGGGAGTTGCCGGACAGGGCAGCTTAAATTTTGCACGCGTAATCGGAACCAGAGCTCAAACACGCAACGTATCCTCTATGTTTCTTCTTCAGGCACGCATGAGGTTTCATTCAGCCTTCAGACACCAGATCGCTTTTGTTTGGGCAGCACAGCCGCTAAATTTGAAAGCCTTTGGAGTCAGGAGCGACTTTCGAACGCCGCAGCTGGAGCACATGAGCGATGGCGACCCGGTGGCAGTTTAGGTTTCCCGGGCTTGTGGCGAACGGTTGTTGAGATGTGGGGCGGAGGCTTGGAAAGATAGGAGCTGATGTTCTTCTATTCAGGATCACTGGTGGGGTTGCATTATGCAAGTCTAGGTGACGGCATCCTGCCAAGGCTTAGCTCCGCTGAAGCAAGCCTTAGAAACCTCCAGCTTTCATGTAGCAGTTGATTCCCACCATGAACGACGCAACCGACTTGTTTCTCCTCCGTCATCTTTCAGGCTCCGACCAAACCGACGTAGCCGAGAACGAGGTGCCTCTGTTGCTGCGACACCGGGCTAGGGCGGTTCGGGATTCCGGTTTCGGGGGCTTCAAGATGGCTCGCTTCGCTTCTTCGCTCCCCTGCGCAGTGCATGGAAGAGCTGCGCTCCTGCTGCCGCTGCTGGTGCCGGAGACGTGGGGAGATGCCCGGGAGCCCGGAGAGCCCCCGCGACATTTTTTGACTCTGCTCTTAGAGCACAACTCGAAGCTGCGCTGCTTGTAGCAAGTCTTTCCCGAACGGAGCCTTTGCAGACCACACTGGCTCCCCCAAGGTGTCCGAAGTCACAGACATCCCGAAGGAGATAATGCGATTCCCGAGCGTTCCGATACTAGCACAACTGCCACAGCGCTCAGGCCTCACCTCAACTGTACACTCACAGCTTTGACCGTAATCTCAGCCCCAAAGGTCCAAACTAACGTAATCCCCCTGACTGTTTTTCTGGAGTGTTGCTTGCCAATACCATCTAGAAGAACATGATCATGATTTCTGTCTCTCTTCATGCGAAATCAGGTATAGCAATATCAACAGTGATCAGTGATCATCGTCAGCTGTAGCCGTCGGGCAAGTGGCGACGGTAGAGCCGAAATATCGGCATCCGTAAAATGACAGTGCGAGTAGTAACTGCTCCTCATCGTGCGTGCAGATGTTGTTTTCTTCTCGTCAGCTGATTCAACATGGAAAATATGTCTATTTAGATATGCATCTGCATGCATCTGTCCGCCTCCTGGTCCTTGCCTGTTGGTCCTTGTTTCCCCCCTCTCTCGCGCATGTTCTGCAAGCAACAGGGTATGAAGGGCGTACAAGGAGGTGCAGGTACGATGTATTTTCCGGGTCCTTTTCGGCTTCGCATGCCTGAGCCGTTCTTGAGTCGAGGGAGCGAGAGCGCCGGCTCCCGTGGCGAGTGCTGCTCTCCGTGACACGGGCCCGGGGCTCTGTGAGGAGGAGGATTCGAAGGCAGGCTTCGCTTTAGAACTCGTCTCCGGGTTGACTCGCTCGGAGGGAGGGTGCTGAAGGAAGGTTGATGAGCTTCTGCTTTGAATAGAGTCCTTGCCTTGTTATCATCAGAAGATAGTCCAAGAATGTGGCCGAGCAAGCGGTTCCGCTTAGGCCTCTCTAGGAGCCGGCCTTATGTAACCCTAAACCCTAATCTCGAAAACTTAAACTCCCAAACTTCTAAATCCTAGAAACCCGATACCCCTGCACCCCTAAGCCCGAAAACTCAAAAAAACATAAGAAAAACTCAGATCGTAAGATGGACCTGCCGAGGTGAAGCAAGTGAGCTGGTCCTGGGCCTCAGAGTGGTTCTTTGGGCATTTGGGGTTCTTTGACGTTCAGGCTGCGGCGTTAGTTGACGGTTTGTTGGGCCATGGTTTGCGACACCCGTCTGAAGCCTCGACAGAGAGCGGCGCGCCTTGTCCAGTGCTTGAACCCTTATCTCATCCTCGCGGCTGCAGCGATTTTCGCACACAGCGGCACTTAGGAAGCGCATCGTGATCACCGGGTTTCGTGAGGATGAAGGTTTGCCTCGCAGCAGCTCTTGCTGTCGCCTTCACCGCGACGGCGATGTCGCAGGACTCTCCTGCTGAGCTTCTTCGCGAACTGCAGGCCCAGCGAGAATTGTTGGAAGAGCAGCGCAAGCAGCTGAAGCAGATGACCGAAACCCAGGAGAGTATGGCGGGCGCCATGGACTCGGCTTGGCTGGTCCTTTGTGGAGCGCTGGTTATGTTCATGCATGCCGGGTTTGCGATGTTGGAGACTGGCTGCTGCCGTGCCAAGAATGCCTCGAATGTCCTGATGAAGAATCTTGTCAACGTGAGTGTTCCCAGGTGGCACCGTGGGAAATTTATGGTTCCTATGGGGAGTACTAAGTCATGAAAACTTTGCAGAGCCCTAAAACTACAACCCAGGTTGGCACATTGGGTTGGTGGATCTTTGGCTGGGCCTTTGCCTATGGCTCCCAAGCTGGGTCTTTCATTGGCACGGATGGCTTCTTCGGCCTGGGCTTCTACACGAAAGATGCATCGGGTATTATCATCCCGGTGGAGTGTGAGGACGGGAACTGCCAGTCTACGATGCTGAGCTGGTTCTTTCAGTGGGCGTCTGGGATGTTCAGTGGTATCACTTTTAACGTTTTCTTTTTGGTTTTGGTCGCTTGTAAATATCTATTCTGCAAACAGTATCTCCTTTCTCTTGTTTCCTAGTGAGGCCTTCTGCACAGCTGGCTCCGACCTGAGTTGTCGCCATGTCCTTCTGTCGAGATGTGACCGTAGGTTTTCATGCACGTGTTTAAGCCGTATAGATTCCCGAGATGACCAGCGTGCATTCGTCTTTGAGCGTAGGCGCCACCATCGTGAGCGGATGTGTGGCGGAGCGTGTCAAGAGTCCCACCTATGCTGTGTTCGCCTTCTGCATGACCAGCTTTATTTACCCAGTAATTGTGGCTTGGACCTGGGGTGGTGGCTGGCTCGCCAGCATCTTCGACGTGGGATACATGGATTTTGCGGGATCAGGCGGACCAAAACAAAACCTATTGAAACACACCCCTCGTAGGAATATTTATGTATTTCATCAAACGGCTTCTCTGTGTGTGCTTCTATCGGCTCCTGCAGGTGTTGTCCATTTCACCGGAGGCGTCTGCGGCCTCGCTGGCACGGTCATCCTCGGCCCGCGGAAGGGACGCTTCGAGAATCCCGAGGAGTTCGAGTACCACAACATCCCACTGCGACCTGTTTGATGTATACATTGATGTACACGTGCATGTGCATGCACATTGCAGATGTAGATGCGGATGTCTATGCCTGTGTCTACGTCCATGCCCGTGTCTTTATCTTTGTCTGAATGCTATGCGTATATCTATTTGTATATATATATATATGTATGTATATATATAAATAAATAAATAAATTATGTTTGTATATGTATGTGTCTATGTATATGTATATGTAGAGGTAGAGGTAGCGGTAGAGGTAGATGTAGATGTCTATGTTTATGTCGATGTATATATATATATATGTATGTATATCGGTGAATTCCGATGTGCATGTTTTTTGTGCGTGAATGACATGAACGTATGTAGCCTTTTCAGCATAAGGTGTCACAAGACAGAACCGCCAAGGATCGTGCTCGGCACCTTTGCGCTTTGGTTCGGCTGGTATGGCTTCAACCCAGGCTCCACTCTCTCGATGCACGACAAGGAGATGGGTGCCCTTGCGGCACAAGTGGCCATGAACACTACTCTTTCAGCAGGCACCTGCGGGATCTCCGTGTTCCTGCTGAAGTTCGTGCTCACGCGCAAGTATGACGTCGGCGCGCTCTGTAACGGCATTCTTTCGGGCTTGGTGTCCATCACTGCGGGGTGCGGCAACATGGAGTGCGGCAGCGCTGTTCTCACCGGCTTCATTGGGGCTTTTTTCTACCAGGCGGCATCAAGTCTCCTTGTGAGATTGAAGATCGATGACCCCGTGGATGCCAGCGCAGTGCACGGAGCCTGTGGCGTCTGGGGGCTTCTTGCCGCTGCCCTCTTCGATTGGGGCAAGGGCTTTGACCACTATCACGGCTGGAGCGGTTTCGGCTGCATGACGGGTGACGATGGTGCGTGCACCAAGGGCATCGGAGGCTCCGCCATCGCAGCACAGCTTGTGATGATTGTGGCCATCATCGCCTGGGCCGGGACGCTGTCCACGCTGTCCTTCCTGGCCCTGAGATTTTCGGGGCTCCTTCGCATTGACGACCATACTGAGAAGATCGGCTACGACATGCATTCGCACTCTCCGCCGAAGGCTTATGCCTTCAGTGGCCAGGACCCGGCGCTGGAGGACTCTTACCCACAAAAGCCGGTGCATGTATGAGTACGAGTTACGAGTTAGCGGGGAGTGCCTGTACTCAGTGTTTGAGAGCCCAGCTGTCTTCCAGGGCGCTCTCGTGACACTCAGGTGCTGTCAGTTTTCAAATTCAAGGGCCCTCCAACAAGAGATTGGCGAGGTGACCATGCACGCCGGGACTTCGCAAGTCATGCGGGCAGCTGCATAAACCTTGCAGCAACACTAATCCTCATTGGAGGCCATGACGTGATGGGAAGTGCCCCTGTTTAAGACCAGAAGAGTCAACTCCAGCTGGATGTCTTGTGGACGCGGTTTAGAGCTTCCAGAGGCCAGAACCTGTCTGCTGTCCAGCTAAGAAGTTTTGACTTGCAGACAGCTTTCGCGCACCGCGAGGGCTGGAAACATGAGCAATGCAGACCGCTGATGAGGAAGCCTCCTTTGGTTCTGGGCCTTTGGGTTGGGGAGGGGACTCATTGATAATCGGTCTACCTCACATGAAGAGAGTTGACTCGGAGCCTGAGCCCAAGCATGGAAGCACCAGTCGTACAAAGGGCCTCAATGATGCATAGACGCCATGTTCCGTTATGGTATCAAATGGCAGCTAGTCCATAGTCGTATTCTGACAACCCGGAGATTGAACTGAAGAAGGTCGGCATGCCCAACCCCAAAGCTGACGCCTTTTTTTCATGTGGCGACTGCTTTCGAAAGTCTGCTCAGGTTTGGGTTGGGCGTCTCCTTCCTGCTTCAGAACACCGGCGTTTTGCGGCTGCCCCAGTGGTTGCCGTGATTTAGGGCTTTCGGCACGTGGGTCTTCTGCTGGTGTGTGAAGTCTTAGTCTTGGTATCAAGTACGACTAATGCTAATTCATTGACAAATCGGTACCGACTACTGCGTGCTGTGTAATGGTCGTCTTGCAGCATCGTGATTTTCTAGGAGAAGTAGTAGTGACAGGGGAGTAGTGCAATAGTAATGGTCGCCGTCGTCGTCGTCGTCGTCGGCGGGGCGTCGTCGTCGTCGTCGTCGTCGTCGTCGTCGTCGTCGTCGTCGTCGTCGTCGTCGTTGTCCTGCTTTTCCTCCACCGCTGCTACCACCACTACCACTACTCCGGCTCCCACTCCCACTCCCACTCCCAATTCTCCTATTCCTACTCTCCTACTCCTACTCCTCCTCCTACTCCGGCTTCAAACCCAAATCCACTCCCACTCCTAGTACTCTTCCTCCTACTGCTGCTACTGGTATCTCTCAACGACCATCATCAAGACCACGACCACGACAAGTGGAACCACTACCACTTCTGGCCGCAAGATTAATGGCATCAAGCACCGACGCGGAAAGCAAGGACACGATCCGGTCATGTACCCCCTTCCTGCGCAACCCAACTTCCTCAAGAACTTCACGTGCATCCTTCGCTTTCCTGTTTGAAGGAAGGCTGGCCAGGACGCCGATAGGAACTTGGAATCCGAGGAAGTCAGCAAAGCGAACTGTGCCTCAAGGAGTGCGAAGTTTCACGACAGACTCCTAGACCCTCAAGCCCAACCCCCCAAGCCCGTAAACCCTTAGTTCGCTAAATCCCTAGACCAAAAACCATGTCAAAATCAGCACATGCTTAACCCCAAGACGCTTTACCCCAAACCCCTACACTCCAAGTCTCAACACCACAAACACTTGAATTCCGGGCCTTCCTTAGGCCGAAGTACGACATGCTGGTGATGAAGCTGAAGGACCCAAAGCCTGTGTGTGTTATAACCCGAAAGCGTTAACTACTAAACCCTAAGCCCTGAACCCTAAAGCCTGAACTCTAAAGCTTGAACTCTAAACCCTGAACCCTGAACCCTAGACCCTAAACCCTAATCCCAAACCCTAAAAAAACCGGCTGAAGGAGGAGGAAGCGGAGGAGAAGTCGGAGGAGAGAAGGCCACACTAAAAGAGCGCGGTGTTTGGGTCGATGCTTCAGATTTTAGGGGTTCCGTTTTTTTATTCTCTTCCTTTGAAGTCTTGCAGGTTTAGGTGTTCACTTTGCTTGCGTTCAGGTACAGTTTCTTGTTTCGTGTTTTTTGTAGCTTTTTGGGTTTTAGTTTTCGGCCTTTAACACCGCCCATGTCTCGGGAGGCTTCGCGAGGCTGCCTGGGACTTTGAGCCCTTCAACATGTCGGTGCGGGCCCGCGGGGGGGTTTGGGAGCTGGGGTTTCCGCATGATTTCGGGCTTTCAGATTCCAGGATTCTGGTGTGCAGGGTGGAGGGAGTGGTGAGAGTTTAACAGGGATTTTGGGGGGTGCTCTGGGAGGTCATCTCGCCTGCTCACCTCTCTTGCAAACTTCGGGGAGCGCCTGAAACGGACGCGACTTTCACCTTCTCAGGACACTCAGGGCCTGGGCTAAGGGTGTCGCATCCAGAGCCATGCCGAAGCTCTAAGGAAATCCCAAGCGCCAGCGTGGGGAATCGAGACTGAGTCCTGACTGTGCAAAGTTTAGTGGGCACGAAAGCCCCTGATATGAAAGTGCTCCGGAGGTGGTATGAAGGTAGGTGGGGGATTCGCGAACCAGGGTGGAGATCCTTGATCCCACGTACCTTCATCCCACCTTTAAAGAGGTGCCGGATGTGATGTAAGCTTCGAATGTCAGGGCTGGCCCTCGGACCTTGCGCAGCATGCAGAGTCCCTGTGCCGGCCTCAAAGCGGTTTTTCTGGGTCTTCTTTGTTTGCTGGGGGCCTTTTTGCAAAAGAGGGGCGCCCAGAACATGAGACAGATTGGTTTGGGTTGAGGGTTCCCGCCCTTAGCCGCAGGGTCCAGACGTAACTAGGCGTGAGGGTTTGTTGGTTCCGCATGGCTTCTATTGTGGCAGTTTCACAAGATACTAAACCCGTGCAACCCGAAACTACATCCTGCGGGCTACATCGGAGGCACCCGGTTCCAAGAACAGGAAGGAGCCAGACAGGGAAAGAATGGGGTACCGATTTGGAATTCTTGTTTGATTTCATGGGGTTTCATTGCTTCGAATGTAGAATCCTCACTTAACTACATTTGGTTTTGCGGGCTGTGGAAGTGGGTTGTTTGGAAGGGGTTTCTGCTTTGAGGGGTTTTGGGCGCCGTGTCCCATCTCTGAGGTCGTGCCACCATGACGACGAAGGCTGGAGTACAGCGTGGTGTTAATGAGGATTTCCGGGTTAGGGGTTTAGGGGGTTCAGGGTTCGGGGCCGCAAGGCCCAGTTAGGTTTTGGCAGAGGGGCCCAGCATTACGGCCGAGTTGGCCGTGATTAGTGGAACTAGGCTGAGCTCTGCTCAGTTCACTCAATGTTGAGCTCCAATCCCAAATCCCAAGCAAGTAAAGCTTTCAAGGTAGGGTTCGGGCGCCGGAAGCCCTTGACAAAATCCGAAAGCCCTAATCCAGGAGGCTCGTTGTTGGTGGCTTTCTAGGCCCAGAAGGCTGAGGTGAGGTTGGCGGCCGAGGTTTCCCGGCACACCAAGATACTATACTATTTAAGGGGTTCCTTATTATAATTGGGGTGTAGTATACCCCAAAACCCTATTCTAATCATTAGGGCCCCTGTATGAATCGTAGCCATGAAGGCGCAGGCAGTAATTCTAGCGGCTCTTTGAGGGCTTGGAGGCGTAGTGTTTAAAGCCGGCGCGGAGCGCTAGGAAGCAATCAGTTGCTTCCGGTGCGAGGTGCGAGGATATTTTTGGCCACCGACCACGGCTCCTCAATCTGGAGTGCCCGGGGCCCATGAGATTGGACATGAGACGAAACAAGTGGCGGTAGTCATGGCAAGGGTAATAGCTGTAGCCTCAGTCGTCGACGTCGTCTTCGTCGAAGCTCGTCACCGTCCTCCTCCCCATTGTCGTCGTCGTTGTAGAAGCAGTGGCAGTCGTAGCCGCGGTAGTTAGTCAGTTGGTAGCAGCAATAACAGCAGCAGAAGGATAGTACGCCTCCATCATCATCATCATCATCATCATCATCATCATCATCAACGGTATTGAGCCACCTGAGGCGCGATTGCTGACGGTTCTGTTACCATCGCCATCAAGAGTTCCACACTATCGTAATCCTCACCGCCATCACTACCATGAGGATGATGCTGATGACTGTGATGATGATGATGACCATCATCATCATCATCATCATCTCATAACCACCGAGCGGTTGACAATGCGATCACCCCGCTCTCCCAATGGACGACTGGGGGTGGCATCTGGCTGCGTGATGAGGCTGGTCAGGACTTGCTAAATGGCGAGTCTGGCACAATCCATCCGATTGGGAAGTACTTTCTCTTCGATGCTACCAAAGAGCATGCTACGCAACCCTGGCAGGGTGGTCATCGAACGGTGATGGTCTCTTACCACATCAGGGATGGCTGGAGAGTTTGTGAGTCGAGACAGGAGCTGCTGAGATCGCTGGGATTCATGTTTTGGTCCGGCTGCGTACGACAGGACCCTTACATGTAGCCACCACATAGTTGCTGATCTACGGATCGAACGCCCTTTTACTTTTTAATTGTTTGCTCCGCTCCCAGTAGCATGGCTGCGCTACGGCGCGCATGTTGCTGGGATGGTCAGGATGTACTAAGTACAGCTGTATTCCGGGCGATTACCAAATTGCCTGTCCTGCTCTGGCCTCGCAAGGCGTTACACAGACGCTGCGACCACAAAGACAAAAGACATCATCATCATCAGCATCAACAGCATCTCCGCAGTGGTGCTCCGACGACCAGTAAAGTCCTTCGTCCTGATGAGCACTCTACTTGCTACTAGTATCAGAAACAGATCGGCCATCAAAACACAAAGGCGGATTTGCCTTGCTAGTCGCGCGAGGTCTCAGCCTTTGCACACCAGCTGCAGAGGTTCGAGGCCGGCTGGGTCCTGGCCCGTCTGATTGTGCCCCGTTGTGGCGCCCATTGTCGTCCTCTTTGTTCTGCTAAGTCGTCTTGCTCTCGTCTGGTGGTGGTGGTTGCTGCTGCTGCTGCTGCCGGTGACCCTAGTTGCTGCTGCTGCCGGTGACCCTAGTGAAGGGTGATTCCAGGCCTCGAAACTCGAGTTTTGCCACGCTGCAGTTTGGACGTCGTTTTGGCGGAGGGTCTTTTTGTCTCGGTATTGACAGTCTTTATTGCGAGTCAGTGTTGGCATCCTTGTCGATTTCCAGTCTTGATCACTTGTGCAGAGGCCCTTCGCGGTCGGTTTCCCTTGGACCCCCACGCCTCTCAAACTGCTCGCTCATAATATGCGTGACTCTACTTATTGTACTAAATATGACCTATTATAATATAGTACATATATGATACACTCCATATTATTATGTACTATATATGATGGACTATATGTTGTATACATACGTTATACACTATATGCTATACAATTGCAACAGGTATGTATTAACACATGTATAATATATACATTCCATTTCCATTTTCGGGCAATGAGTCAAGATCTGACGCAGCCATGGACATGCAAGAATATACATATATGTATGCGTACATACATACAGATATGTTATGTTACATACCCGACGATCCCCAGCCGGCTTGCAGTTCTCAAGAAGCTTTCCCTTTCCGCCAGGCATTGCGTGCAGAGGACCGAGGAGACGAGCAGTGTCACGGCTCTGATGCTGGATGTTCGAAGTACACTAGGCTAGACTAGACACTAGGCTATACACTATGCTGGACCTTGCCATGCTATGTTATACTGTGCTATACTATGCTACACTATGTCATACTCTGCTTTACTATGTTAGACCCTGCTCCCAGGTTGCCCGTGGCTTCTGCCACCATCTGCCCTCCCAAGGAGGCGCCAGATCTATTATGTGTATATATATATACACGTGTATCAAGATCAATTTGATTGTCGATATAAATATTCGCATGCAGCCATATCAGTATCTAAATCTAGACCTGAATCTTCATTACCACCCTCATCTAATTACCCACATCCATACCTATATCCGTATCTACATCTTTCTGCAGGTGCGGACCTCCTGCTTCCTGGCCCGCGCGGCCCGGTGCCCCAGCATTTTCGGTTTGGGTTTTAGAGTTTTAGGGGTTTAGGGTTGAGGGTAGGGGTTTTGGGGTTTATGGCTTGGAGTTTCGGGTTCGGAGCTTAGGGCCTAAGAGTTCAGGGTCCAGGGTGTTACGATCATACTGAAAGCTGACGTACAGTATGCAGAATGATTGTTGCAAAACGCACAGCTGCTGAGAGTAATTGTAAGAGTGCCTCCAGAAACAACAAGAATCATCATCATCACCACCATCATCATCATCATCACCATCATCTTCACCATCATCTTCACCATCATCCTCATCCTCATCCTCATCCTCATCCTCATCCTCATCCTCATCCTCATCCTCATCATCATCATCATCATCATCATCATCATCATCATCGCCAGCATCGTCATCATCATCATGCTCGCGATCATCGTCATGATCTTCACCACCATCATCATCATCATCGTCATTTTATATACTAATAAGAGTAGAAGTAGCAGAAGTAGCAGTACATTACCGACACTTTAGGAGAAGTAATTCAGAGGGATCACCGAACAGCCCGGAGAGAATGCGAGGTCGGGTCGCGGCTGAGCCTCCGATTGCTTCCGGCTGGGTCTGAGCCAGCCGAGGCCAGGCAGCTTAGGGTGTAGGCTTGGCGGTTTAGAGCTTTGACTTCCGGGTAATATTTCGGTTTCCTAAGCCCTTACATGAACCCTGAGCCCTAAACCCTAAACCCGAGGCCCTAGCTCTAGACACCCAAACCCTAACGGCCCTCGTGCCTAGGAGTTCGCTCGTCCCGAAGTCGTGCCTCAGATGTCCAAGTGCTGAGGAAAGGAACCCAAGGAGGCACCAAGTCAGTTGGTGCTGATGGTGTCGATGATGATTGCGAAGATGATTGTGCAGGGAGTGGCGGATGGCTATGCCAAAAATCTCAAACACAAATCCCCCGATGCAAACCCCGGACACCAAATGCATTTTCGATACCCCCTGACAGGAAGGACACCTTAGATGTTAGAAAAACTACATGTCTAGCCAGGCCATGCTGTAGCATGGACCGGCCATCTAAAGCTCCTAGAACCCTCCTGTGTCGCGCGTCATTGACGCTTAAGACACAGTTACACTAATATTTGCTGTTTGCCCCATACCCTGTCACCATGGAGGTTGCCTGCTCCTGCTCCTCAGCAGAAGCCGGTTTTTTGTAGACCGTGACCTGCACAACGCATGTTGCGCCTTTGCTTGGGAGCCTTCTCGTTAAGGCATAGTTTGGAGCCGAGTGTCCTCGGCGTCAAATGGCTCTAAAATTCTAAAATCAGCTGACAAAGTCGATGCCTCTCCCCAGCAGCAGCACCAACCGAAAGACCATCAGCAGCATCAGTAAGCGCGACAACAACGCAAGCAACAGCAGCAAGCAGCAAGCAACAGCAGCAACAGCAGCAACAGCAGCAACAGCAGCAACGGCAGCAACGTCAGCAACGTCAGCAACTGCAGCAGCACCATCAACATAGATCTGTTTATCGGTAGGGTTATCATGACTATCATATTACTATTATGGCTTTGAATGACCTTTGTAGACATGGCGCTCATCGCGCTCATAGACATGCTCAGTCGCGCAAGCTATGCTGCAAGCCGAAGAAATCCCTGAACCTTCCAGCACAGCATATTTAGTCAGAACACCTCCAGCGCAGGAGATTGCTTCCTTCCAGATGCTGGAGATGGGGCTCTGCACTCAAAAGAGCAGAAGACTGCAAAATGTTTATCTGCAGCCGGCTTCGCCTCGGACGGCTCGAAACCGGAGAACCGCTAAGCCCAAGCTCGAAACCGTGAAGTTCCTAAACCCTGAAGCCCTACACAAGTCTTTCTGAAGCTCTCGACCAAGCCTCTCACGAACCCTTTAAGGCAGCTGCGGAAGCTGACGGGGGCCGTGGTGCGCTGCGGCGGGCTCGCAGCAGGCCCTGGCCCCAGGTTTTCGAGACGAAATCGGATGTTTAGACAGGTTTAGGGCGTAGGGTTTGAAAAGTTACGGTGCAGTGTAGCAGGCCAGTGGAGCCTTCCGCCGCACCATTCTGCCCTTGCCACGTGTGTCAAGGGGCCTGCATCATAATTCGAAGTGCCATGAGTCATGAGTAAGATTTATCTGGAGCTGAGGCCCAAGCCCAAAGCGCCAAAACCAAGGCTCTAGGCCCAAAGGCCCTCAACCTCAACCCTGGAACAACCCCCAAAAGACGCTTCCTCAGGCTTGGCGACTACTGAAGACCGGTGGTGCCTCCTGCCCGGCTGCCCAGTCATGGAGGCAGCTTCTCCTCTGGAAACTTCTCAGTTTGTTGTCTGGCCCAAACAGCTGGGGAGAACCAATTGGTAGAGCCGTCGCCTCATAGTCGCAACAACTCGACTGCATGCCCCCAGACTCTGTTCTGATTCTCACGGAATGCGGGGTCTTCGCCGGAGGCCGGCGCTAAGGCTTGGGGCAGTCGCCGAGATGAGTGGGCTTTGAACCCTAAACATTTCAGTGCTTTAAACCTTCAACCCTAAGCCCTAAACCGTTACGGCACAATGCTTAAAACCGTCAGCCGAATCCTGTAAGCCCGTAATCCCAGGCTCGCCGGCTGGGACGGCCGGCGGCTTCCAGTGGCGGCACCTTAACTGCAGCTTCACCTTTGCGTCGTTTTTTTTGTGTTTCGTCTTGGCTAGACGGCTTTATCAAGCACATCTTGTGAGTTCTTGGTTTGGTTTGGGCTTTGAGTGCCTCTGGATAGGCAAGGCTCAGAGCAACTAAGTACCCAAGCCAGCGTTGGTTTCCATAAGCGGAGATCCGAAAAGAACAGAGCAACGGACAGCCTGAAAATCTCAAAACAACTCTCTTTCTCTCTTTCTTTCTTTCTCTTTGTCTCTCTTTCTCTCTTTCTCCCCCTCTCTTTAGCTCGTTCTCTTTTCTCTCTCTCTCTCTCTCTCGCTCTGTCCTCCCTCCCTCCCTCCCTCCCTCCCTCCTTCCCTCTCTCTATCAAAATGGAAATATAATACTTTTTTGATATGGATGTATGTGTATAAAGATAAGCCCTAAGCTGGGAGGGTTTCGATGCGGTCCATTTGCGCTGAGGCGGTGCCTTTCGACGACTCGGGTGCCTGCCCCGGCCACAACGGGGAGATCTTCGCCCCTGACTCTTTGGGGATCGGCGACTGTATGGTTTGGGCACATTTGAGGGCTTCTGTTGGGTCGAATGTTCGAAACGGAGTCCTGTCTAGAGTCTAGACCTGCATGAGGACGGTGGACAGGAGCTGCGTGTCCCGGCCCTTCAACTCTTCCTAATGAAGGCGTCCCTGTTCCTGAGGACTCACGTCGGGAAGCCTGGAACACGCTCGTCGAAGAGGGCTTCTGAATCTCTACCACGCAGGAGACCCCGAAACCCCGTAGAGCACAGCTTCCCGCTTGAGGTGCCGCCTCCCCGATCGTGCCCCTCTTCGACGTTTTTGCCAACTGGATTGACAATCCGGAGGCAGGGTTCTGTAATGTAGGAGCCTCAATAAATAGAATAGCAACTTGTTTAAGGCTTCTACAAGTGCTTAGAGAGTTGCTACAGGGTCTTTCATGTGGTAAGTTCAGTCCCCTGACTTCATGCTTCCTTCATGAGCAAGGCCCCGGACAGGCAGAGACGCAGCCCGAGCCCCCAGAGAATTTCTCAAAGACCTGCGGATCCTGGGCCTTCAATCCCAAGAGTCGGCAACTGCAGCATCCCTCGAAGCCCAAACCCCCGAATCCCCCAGACCCCGAAACCCTCGAAGCCCTCAAACCCAAGCCCCCAAGCTTTGAGCCCTGAAACCGAAAATCCCAAACCGAAAACGCCAAACCCCAACCCCTAAACCCTAACCCTAAAGCCCTGAAGCCCTAAACCCTAAAAAGCCCTAAAACCCTGAAGCCCTAAACCCTACACCCTAAAACCCTGAACCTGCCGAGCCCTAAACCCTGAACCCTAGACCAGCTGAACCCAAAACCCTGAAGCAGCTGAACCCTGAACCCAAACCCTGAACCAGCTGAATCCTAAATCCTAAAAATCCTAAACCCTAGAAATCCTAAACCCTAAACCCTGAACCCTAAAAACCCTAAAAACCCTAAAAACTCCTCTTCCTCTGTCTCGAAGCCGACACTTCCCTCCTTCAGGCGGAGGGCTCCTGTCCGGCCCCAGGGTCGGCCCGGCTCCCAGGGTTCGGCAAAGAGCCTTCAAATGATGTGTTACAATTCAGAAACCATGAGATATGTATTAGTTCGTGTATATATATATATATGTATATATATATATATATATATACACATATATATATATATACACACATACATAAAGAGATGTATAGATGTATGTGTATTTGTGTATTTACATATAGTTACATCTATGTAAAGAACATAGATGTATGACTACATATGAACAGCAGAAAATGCAGTGACACGTAAATACACATTGCATACATGCCCAGGTACGTACACACCTAGCTGCGTACATGCACATACATGCATAGAAGACTGATGCATGAAGGGGTCAACTAGGATTTTGCCACGTGGGGTGGAGGCCTGCAGTCGCCACGTGCAATTGAAGGAATCGTCGTGAACCTAAACCCTAAACCGTAAAAACCCCTAAACCCCCAGACCCGAAACCCTGAACCGCGAAAAACCCTAAACCCACAGACCCTAAACTCTGAACCGTAAAAAACCCTAAACCTTAAACCCCAAAACCCCAAACCCTGAACCGCAAAAAGCCCGAGACCTTCAGCCCCAAAGCCCGGGCCTAAACCCGGAACCGTCAAAAGCCCTAGACCTAAAACCCTAAAGCCGTGGCTCTCGGATCTCCGCGAAACCTTCGGGTCGCTTGGCCTTCCAGGCCCCTGCCGTCGAGAGCCTTTCGATGGAGGCCTGCCGCTGGGCTGGGGAGGGGGTGGGGGCCCTTTATTTGGGGGCCTTAAGAATCAGAATGGGGTTTTGGGGCCCTTTATGCTATATCTATAGTAAGGAACCCGCAAAAACCTATTCTAATTATTAAGGCCCCTACATTAGTCATAGAGGAACCTGATTAAGAAGCTTTGGGTCTTTCATTATGGTTCTTCAGACGGATCCCTCATATTCTGGGGTTATGGGACCAAGGTTTCTTAATCAAGTTCCGACATTAGTAACAACATCCTGTCGAGCTCCCGTACTCCCTTTACAGTTCAGAGTACGACCAACTGCCTCCAAAAGCCTTTTTTTCTTCCTATTTCCGGGCGATGACGGAGATGGAGACATGGCATGGAGGTCTTACAGCACATTTCAAGGGAGCAAAGCTCCTGGATACCAGGCGACCGGCAGACTTTGGGCAGGGCCCTTGGGAACATTGTCGCGGCTGGTGCTTCTGGAAGTTGTTTTGAACCATTCGCGCCAGTACAGTTGTACGTACAGCTTATGTGACGACAGCTCCACCTACGACTATAACTGTATCTTCATCATCTTCTTGTCCCATTGTTCATATTACTATGAGAAACACTGTGTTGATGGGATACGTAGAGCTTTGATGCTTGGTATTGGCACAGGATTGTCCTTTCCGAGGTCTCCCTGACTGCGTTTAGGTGCAACTCTATTGGAAGTACAGCTTTCAAGCTGGTTCCAGGGGGTTCACATTGCCCTGCATGCCTCCAGAAGAAACAGCTTTGTAGCACCAGGGCTGGGAGGGTTTAGATTTGTGAGCTTTCGAGTTGTCTGACAGAGTCGTCTCAACAGCATGATAGAAATTGATATCGACCCTAAACCCCAGACCCTAACTGCTGCACGCCTTGCGACCCTCGGCCCATCCGTCGTCGGGGCACTGGAAGCCTTCTACTGCGAGACTCTGAAACTTCTCGCCACCTTGAACTCCATATCTTTGCCCCGGAGCCTTAGACCCCAGACCCTGAACCCCAACCCCAACCCCAACCCCCCAAGAAAAAACCCGTAAGCCTGAAGCCCAGATGCAAGCTCGGGGAGCTGCTGAGGTCCTCTCGACCAGCGGCCGGCTGGCTGCCTTCGACCTGCCAGGGGCCCTCGCAGAGGGTCACGGGGGTTCCCTTCCTTTTGGGGTTGAGAGTTCTAGAAGGGGGTTCTGTAAGGGGCTTTGGGTGGGTGGGGGGGGGGAGTTCAAGAAGGGGTTCCAGGAATCCAGACGGATCTCTGATTGAGGTTTTCGGGTTTAGACTTCGAGTGTTCAGTGGTTCTAGAAGGGACTTGAATAAGTGTTTTTTGGGTCAGCGGTCTTTACATCATGGTTTGAAGGCCAAATCGTCAGAGGATCCTTGCGTCAAGGCTCAGAGCTTCGTGCCGGGCATGGGTTGACTTGTAGCCGTGAGTTTGGATGTATTCTCTAGCCGTAAGACTTGCCCAAATCTGCCCAGTGAAAAGGATTATTCCCAAAACCCCTACATCCCACCCCTAACACCCCGAAGGCCCTGAACCTGAGAGCCCAGGAATAGCTTCTCGACTCGCCGGCCCGGCTTCTGTGGAGTTTTCTCGGTTCTAAACCCTTGGTTCGGCCTTTCACCTGCGAGGATTCCCCACATTCTTTGAAAAGCCAAGGCAAGAGGGGCAGCTGATCGACATGTGGCTCCCTCGATGGCCGGCGTGGTGTTCTCAGCATCGATCTGCATCGGTTTTTGGTTGTAAACATGACTCTAGAAGGGGCTTCAGGGGCTCAAGAGGGTTGAAAGGGTTTCGGGCGTCAGGGTTGGCACATTCCACGAGGCTTCGTTGCCCCAAGACCTTCCAGCCCTAAAGCGTACCCTTGCCTTAAGCGGGAGCCATAATGTAGCTTTGCTCAAAAACCCATGTGATGCACCGTTATACCAGAGCATCCAGGCAGCCTCGTCATGTGTGTGCGGCTGGTGCTGGAGGCACGTTATTTGGGGGATATCTTGAGTTTGAGGCTTCGAGGCGTTGCAGGTCGGGAGGCGTGTCTAGATTCTGGGTTCAGGGTCAGCTTGTGTTCCAGAAGTTTGGGGTTACGATCCGACCTGGTGAGAGAGAGGCTTCGAACTACGCCCTAAACCTTCCAGAAGAAGATCCGGCCGAAGCGCCAGGTTCGCAGCTCCTGTTCTTGGGCCAGGAGAAGTTCAGGCTGGGTCCTTGCTCTCAGAGTGTTCACACCGAGATCACGACTCTAAGCAATGAGGCATTGTTCGCTGCGGCGGCGGTGGGGGGTCAGCGGCAGCGGCAGGGGCAGTGACGGGTCTTTTGGTTGTGACAGCTAATCGTCGTCGTCAACGCTGCTGCACTGGGGTGTGGTGGTCCGAGATCGCTTGATCCGTCTTGCAAACATGCTCCGTGCTCTGCGACAAGATCGGCACCTTTGCCGAACTCCCCCAGACCGTTCCGACCAAGATCCCCAAACACACCCTCCATGGTCTATGCCCGAAGCCCTGAACATGAACCAAACCAAAGCAAGTAAGCCCAAGCCCGAGCCCCGATCGAATTCGAGAGCCCGGAAACCGGCAGCTCCTGCAGGCTCGGCATGTGGAGGGCCTCCCTTGCTGCAGGGCAGCTTCAGGCCTAGGCTGCGAAATCCCCCGGATGGGGCGCCCGAAAATCTGGCGCCCCGAACTGGCTGCCCAAGTGTGCAGCCAGGGACGCCTCACGCAGAACGCCTTGCGCGTGTCGAAGTCACCTCCCCGCCCCGGCACCTCCCCAAAGTCCTGAACTTCATGGGGCCCAGCCCTCCAATGCTTTAGGGCTTTCGGGCATTCCGGGATCTTCTAGTACCAAGGCGGGATCGCTCCGGAAGAGGCTTCATCATTTTAAGTTCCCCCTGGCCTCTATGTGTTATTGCTCCTCACCCTTTGTCTAGCCGGCGTTTTGTTCCTCATTGTGGTCGCGAAAATCATGATCGCAGCATTATCATACTTGTCTGGGACCAATGCCACCTGTATTGTGATCATCGTTAGGTAGTTGGTTACCAGCAAAATACCGTTTTAAGTTCAGAGCCTGCGGATTCCTGCAGAGCTCACCCTCACACAGCCAGCCCTTTGCTAGGTACCCTAAAATCCTCAAACCCCGAAACCTCTAATGCCCTAAAACCCCTAAGATCCCTAAACTCCTCGAAAACCCACCAAAACGCCTAAAGCCCGAAGGTCCCTAAAGCTCTAAGATGCCCTGAGACGCTTCCAAAGCCCAAAGCTGCGGCTTCGGCACTTGGAAACCCGGGGCGCCATAGCTCCGAGGGGTCGCTTGTACATACTGTGCCCCCGGGCTCTCAGGAAGAATGGCATCTGTTACTGTTAGGTGCTATTGCCGTTCATACTGCCTGTATTGCTCTTGTTCCTATCATTAGTATCATTATCGCTATTATTTTTGTTTTATTATTTATTATTATTGCTACTATTGATATTATTATTGTTATTACTTCTGTTATCTTTTTATTATTGTTATTCTTACTATGATTATCATTATTGTTGTTGTTATTGTTGTTGTTATTTTCGTTACTATTTTTTATCATTATAGTTATTATGATTATTAGTCCTGTTATTATTGTTATTACTATTCTTGTTGTTCTTCTTCTTCTCGTTACTACTTTTGGTATTAGGATTATTGTTATCATCATTGTTATACTAATCTTGTCACTATTTTTCGTATTATGCTCATTATTACGGTTATGATATGATGATGATGACTATTGTTGCTAGATTTGTTATTGAAATGATGAACAGCATTGTTACCATTGTTCCTATTCTTCGTCTTACTGTAACTCTTATTCTTCGAACTACTACCATGTGGCTTCTTCTGAGCCCAGCACCGAGCCTGGGCCAGAGACCTCCTCGTCACTGCGTTGTTCCTGAGAGCCGGGGGGCGTAGAGGACCTGCCGCTGGCAAGGTGAAACGAAGAGCCGAGAGGAGGAGGGTAACGAGGGAGTGGGGCTTCGGATTTGGGGTGATCGTTCTAGTTTTGATAAATGCAGTTTTTAAAATACAGTCCTGAGATAAGATGTATGATCGGTTTCTTTGATCTTTCCGCAGCCGAACGGCACGGGGATGGCCGGATGCAGGGCTCATAGGGTACAAGGCATTCGTAAAGTCCACTTACGGGTATGAAAGTTTCGGCTGCGGCTATGAGAGGTTCAGGGTCTATGGGACTTCGTGCTTCAGGGCTCCGTTGCGAAGCCTTCTCGAGCCCTGAGACAGGGCAGCAGCCCCGCCGCCCGCGCGGCGGCCGCGGCGGCGGCGCGCTGGGCGAAGCTGCGGGGTGCGGCCGGTGGTGGAGAGGTGGGGAGTTGGTGGGAGGAGCCCTAAACCCAGAACTGGGGGCCAGGGGCTGGGTCTTCGAGGCTACGAGTGTATGGGTTTTTCGGTTCGGGTTCTTGGTTGATGTGAGTCAAGGTTCCTTTCGTGGATCCCATTGAAGAAAGTTTCAGGATGACGTGCACTCATTTGATGTTTTTCCCTTGAGTTGTTTTGGTTTTGGGTTGTCTTGGGTGTTTCGTTTCGGATGCCGGCCAGACATCCCAAGCGAGAAGCGAGCACTTGTTGTCGTTTGGAACTTGGTTTAGTCAGTTTAGTTTTCGGCATGTAGGATTCTTTACGCCTTCAAGGGCCCGTCCAGGACGCGACGTGGAATCCGATGCTGGCACAGGGAAGACAAGCAACGCAGCTCCGTGTCCTAAGCCGCGAAAGCCGAGCCTTCAAGCTTGACTTCAAAACCCTGAATAAAGCCCTGAAGCCCTCACCCTTCACCCTGAAGCCAACCTGGAAACCCTAGAGAACCTCGACCCCATGCAAAACATGCAGCCCCAACGCAAAACCATACTCCCCTTCACGGAACCCCTAAAAACCCCCTTAAAGGAACCATATACGAGCCCTGCAAGCCCCACTCGCCGTTCGCCCAAAGAGGCGCCAGCGCCGAAGAGGCGCCCCTCTGGTTGGGGATTTCTAAGATGAAGGGTTTCTTCAAAAGATGTTACAGAAGGCCATGTTAAAGTGTTATGTACTCTGCAGGGGTTACTGTAAAAGGATGCTTACTGTAGCTTGGGGAATACCTGTTCGTGAAACGCTCCCGAGACCCTTCGAAATCTCGCTTGGCCCTCACGGACCCCGGGACCCCACGTGGAACCCTTAAGACCCTCATAGTCCGTAATCCCTATAGATCCCCTGAAAGTAATCCCTATAGCCCAATAGATCCATAGATCCCCTGAAAGTAATCCCTGTAGCCCTGTAGATCCCCATCCAGTCAGGAAGGGAGTTGGTGGGCAAGCGGCGGAGGCCGAGATCTCGCGATCAGGGTAGCAGCTTCCTTCCTTCAAGGCTTCGAGTGCATGTGCAGCGGTTTCAGTCTGCCGAGATCTGCCGAGACTTTCCCATGGGGGCCCCAAGGATTCGGAAATTGCTGTGCAGCTGTGGCGCTGCAGTGAATCTTCTGTTTATTTCGCAGGTCTCTGCCGGAGCTAGTCTGTTGTTTTGCTCAAAGCCTTAAGAGTCTCCAACCCTAAAGCCTTAGACCTCGAACCCCAAACCCACGATGGAGCCCTGAAAGGAAGCCCAAAGCTCCCCTTGGACGCACGATGCCCTGCAAGACGCCGCTGACGCCGACCACGCCCTACTCTCCACCGAAGCCTAGGCCGGTGTAGCAGCAGACTAGCGAAAAAATGGAGAGGGTTCCTGGGTTTAGGGTTTAGGGTTTTGGGCACAGGATGAGAGTAGGAAGGTGTGCGAGCACATTGTTTGTGCGGCTCTTCGCTGCGAGAACCACCCATAGTCCAGGAGCCGGCACCAAGAGCAGCTTTCCCCCGCGTGCACTATTGCTACTGTTCAACCTCTTCGATTGCGGTTGCTAGTAGCATGCCTGTCCATGGGATGGATGGGTGGATGGATGGAAGGGAGAGCCGGGAAGGAGAAGCAACCAGCAGAGGCGCCAGCCAAGGGTCCTTTGGGGGTACCATAGGGTACCGTGGGCCTCATTGGCTCTTAGCTTACCCTTACGATACCCGTATAAGCTCTGGCAGCTGATTCGCAGGTTGTGTGTGTGTTGATTGCAGTGAGTGCTTGCTGACGCCGCCGCTGCTTGCTTCTTTTTCTTTGCGGTTCAGGTCCGATGACAACGAATTAATAAGGGAGTTCAACTTGTTGTCAAAAGTTGAACCGGTTGGGCTTGTGTACATTCGCACAGGGCACAGGAAGATGCCAGATTGACGCCAGGCAGAAGTCTTTGCAGCGTCATGCATGCAAAGACTCTGCTGGGCATCAATGTTTGCGAGCAGAACAAGTGGCAGGCAAAAGCGAAAGCCCTGGATGCTGCAACAGCAGTCGACGAAACCGCACTGGCACACGCCGCCGATCCCAAAGGCTACAACAGACATCTGCGCCGCTCGTGTGTTTTTTCCCCACGCCGACCCCTGTTAAGTTTGCCGGGACCACCGTAAATCGGCCATGCTGTCTTGCGCTGACCAAAGAGATGTGAAACAGCGGGATTCTAGTCTCAAACTTCGATTCTATGCAAGAGCGAATTGTTGTATTTTTTTGCATGTAAATCAGGTACTGTAGCCTAGAGGTGACCAATGATTGCATGCATGGATGTTTGCCTGCGTGCTGGCATGCTTGCTTGTTTTTGTTTGTCAGTGTCTCTGTTTGGCTTGCGAATTCGATCACCAAGTTTATAGCTATGTTGGGATTTCAGCAGCATGTGGATTGAGATGGTATGTGGGAGACATAGAGTTGGCTTCTCGGCCCCGAAAAATCTGACCTCCTCCAAGCACGGTGGTCAAAAACCTAAGCCCCCAAAGCCAACCACCAACCCCCCGAAGGAATCAAGTCCCAAGCACCATTTGGCAGGGCGACGGCAGAGGAGGAGCCGCCCACGAAGAGGCCTTCAGGGGGGGGGGGGTTTTCTCTTTGAAAGCTACAACCACCGCGGACTCCCACCGGAAACAGCAGCGGTTTGGTGTTGGATGAAAGTCCAGGCCAGCCCATAGCCGCATCGTTTAACCGCCCACTCCCAAACCCTAAACCCCCTTCGCCCCAAACCCTGCAATGGCTTGTGCAACCAGACGTGCTTAAACGGGCTGTCTTGGAGGGACTGCCCAGGAAAAAGGTCTTCAAAAAACGAAACCCTCTACCAGCCTATACCCTAAACTAAACCCTTAAAGGCCTACTAGTCTGAAGCCGGCGCTGAACCGCTAAGCCAGCGTCCGAAATCCAAAGGAACATCCCAAATCCGTAACACCAAAACCCAAACCGGAAAGTTGTTTTAAAGCCCCCACCCTAGCCTGTATAGTGTGTTACAGCACTATAGCATTATGGAATTACAGTACAGTGTTCCAACTGTATAGCAGCATATGTATTAGCTTCAATAGTGTTATAATATCATAACCGTCTTATAGTTTATTATTCTGCTGACCACCAGGACGGCCCTTGCGCCGCCACCGCGCCCAAGGCGGCGTTGGTTCCCGGGAGCTGTGGGGATCGGGTGGGGTTGTGGGCCGGGTGTCAAACGGGTATCTCAAAGGAAACGCTGAGTTGCAGGAGCCCCCTCCTTGCGGCACGAGAGCGGGAAAGGCCCGTATAAATTTAACAACCCAAATCCCTTTAAGGTATCCTCCAAGGAGCCCGACCCTAAACACCAAAATTACCCTGAGCCCTAAACCCTAAAGCCTTAAGCCNNAAGCCCCAAACCCTAAACCCTCTAACTTGCCAGTCCAACGGCGACAAAGCTCGCCAACGAACATCCCGCCGGGCTCCTAGAGATCTGAAGTTCTGCTTTGTGTTTTGCTGCTGGTTTTTGGCTCCTTTCGAAGGTTCCAGGGGGTGTGCGTTTCAGGGGTTTGGGGGTTTCTGGGTTCGGGCAGGGTCGCGGATGTAGAGCTTACAAGCATGTCCAAACCACAAGGGTGCTGAACCCCTTCCTACACTCCCAGAAGATCGCCTCCGCTTCGCCCCTAAATCCGGAATCCGGAGGGTTGGAAGTTCTTGTTTTTACGGACCCCTAAACCCTGAACCC
>CAJNDV010014347.1:0-35954 GCA_905221635.1 Symbiodinium sp. CCMP2456
GGCACCAATTCTGAGTGAGTTCAGATCTAACTACGCCGTCTGTCGGGCCACGTTGCGGGTGGAGGTTCGCCGGCCTGCCGAGCTTCTCCGTAGCGTCCGCGGCCGTTCGCGACGCTGGCTGGGCTGGCGACTTGCATCGACTGCCGTTTTCCCCCTCCAAACTCAGGGCCAAACGAAGGGGGGAAGTAGCTTTAGGGGGTACGTGGAACAGGGTGCGGCAAACGTTCGTTTACTATACAATAATACTATACTATACTATACTATACTATACTATACTATGCTATACTTTAAATAATATCTATACTGCGGAACTCACCCGCCGGCTGGGCTTGGCAACCGTTGACTTTCACGCCTTATGCCGGGTGTGGAAACATGCAGTGCTGGACACAACACAGAAAGTACAGATCCTTTCAGCTTGCATCATTTCCAAGCTCATCGATGTACTCTCTACACACTGGGTGGTTTGGAAAGGCCGACATTTGCAAACTGGATGCTTTCCAGGCTCGGTGTCTAGCTGCAACTTCTGGGGCGTATAGCTCTCGTCAAACGATGTCATGCGCAAGTGTGTGTGTGTGTTTCGAGATGGTTCTTTTCCACTAACACTGTCTGCTTCTGCTCGACACGCGGTAGACCACGACACACCTGGGCCACAGAAGTGTACAGACTTGCCTTAGATGTCGCGGGTTCTACACAACATTTGACTAACATGTGGCAGCAGCCTTCAATCGTATGGCGTCGCTGCGTCCAAACATATTATCTTCGCAGGCGCTGAGCCCCTGTAAGACAGTATGTCTGCCCATGTGTTTTTACACGAGGCTTACTGAGTAACTGACTGACTGACTGACTGGTCCATGCAGGGATGGCATAACCCGCAGCACTTAATGTCCAAAGAACAGCAAGTTTCCTCCCCTTCCCCGTCCTCCCTGTTCTGCTTGGACGCTGATGCCAGGGATTGTTCCAACTTGACTCGCAGGAGGCTCGTGCGGCCGATTGCAGTAGTTCCGAAAGATTGCTCGATCCGAAAATTCCAAGAAGAAAGAAATTAGCAAAATGCTGTGACACAACGCTCGTGTCCCCATTCACGGCCTGTCGCCACATGTCGCCTCTCGCAGCGCAAAGTCGCACGCTACCCGAAACCCACCGGCAGAGGGCCGCCACGGCTCGTCGTCCTCACCACTGAAATCGGCGCCATGGAACGACGAGTGCCAGCAGTTCCTCCGCACCCTGCTCCGGCTCCGCGTGCAGCGCGCCCCACCCTCTTGCGAGCGTCAGCAGCCACCGGCTGGGCGCGCCACTGGTGGAATATTGTCAGTTGCCCTGCAACGAGCTGTCACTCGCAGCTGTTGGATGATGTGCTGGACGTCGCGACCGCGAGCGTCTCCAGTCGGCTGCCGCTTCGCAAGCACTCCGTAGGAGACTATAGCTATCCGACGCCGATAATACCCTTGCCTTTGCCGTGCGGACGCCGAAAACTGCGGACGATAGCATGTGCGCAGATCGTCCCATTGACGGATGTCCGCAACATTGACAACCCCTGGAAAACTCTCAATGAGCTGCAAAACCTGCCTGGGGAGATCAACAATGCAGTGTAAACTGGCCTTGCAGGCAGGAGTCGGTGAGCGAAACTCGGACTGCGGCCCACTTCTTGCAACAACTGCGACAGCACACCAGCTACCGCTAGATCGCGTGCACAACGCAGTTTGCCTTCACATGCCTTCACGGAACTTTAGTGCCCAATCCCACTCCCACACGAAATATGAGTTTAGGACGCGACGGAGAAGGTCACAACACTTTGTTCATGCAGCCGGAGCAACTCAAAAAGGCGTAGACCCGTGAGGAATTGAACCACGAAGCCCAGATCCGGCACAAGCCCTGTGCAGCGCGCTTGTAATACGGAAGTAGCCCTCGAAGGGGCAACGAAATGGAACTCCAACGCGGCGATCCACACCAGACTTGAATGTGACAGGTGGCAGGAGGATTTATGTTGCAAAATCAGGGGGAGCTGCTGCCAGGGAACCACTTGCTGGAGCCCAGCCGACTAGCGTAGCAGGGTCTGCGACTCTCTACTTTTGCAGCCGAAGCTGGGCCGCTGGCCCATCTGGCATAACCAACGAGCACCTGCGGGTCGTCCTTGCCGCGTGCTCCGCGTGGGGCGGCTCCTCGACCTGTGCAAGCTCAATGGCCGCTTGGGCGCTCTTGTTGCTGGGGACGTGCTGCATCGTCTCGTTGGCCGCTGCCTCGCCTCGCCCAGCACTATGCCTCAACGCTCCCCGAGAGGGAGAAAAAAACCTGATAGGAGCCACGAACCCGAATGCAGGTGCGCGCCGGATAACAGCAGGATTATCAGTTCTAGGCTAGGTTTCGCGACCAGGACCCCGTCCATCCCCGTGACTGTTGACACTATTGGGACGCGAGGTCCAAAAAGTGACGACATTTCTGCGTTTCGCGACGATTTTCGGCTCCCAGCCAAATCCGACACTCGCGGACGCTTGCGAACGCGTCTGCCACGATTTCGGAGCCTTCGAGCTACTCCAAACCCAAAAAGCGCGCGGGACTGTGGCGAGAGCACGATTTCAGACCCAAACCACGCACAACACCGCGGCTAGAACGGATTTCAGCGACGAGCAGGTCGCGAGAGTGCTGTAATTTACCATGAATTCCGCGATCCTCTCCTCGCCCCTCCTCTCGACAGTTCTGCGTTTCGTGACCACGACCCCCTTCCCAGTGACTGTTGGCACGTTCGACACGCGACCACAAGAGACCACTCCAAAAGCGACGACAGTTCTGCGTTTCGCGACCACGACCCCTCGCATCCCTGTGACTGTTGGCACTTTTGGACCGACCCCCCGCATCCCTGTGACTGTTGGCACATTCAACTCAACTATAAGGGTTTTCGTCCATTTCCCGTCCAAAACATCTCACACTCTCTACCCCTGCCACGATCTCGCGAGGTTTTTGCCACAAAAAAGTTCGCATGGTCTGCCCCTGCCACGATATCGCGCTCTCCACAAATTCTACGGCTGCCACGACTTCGTGACGTTCGAGCCGCCGGAAGCCCTCGTAGTCTGTCTTTGAATTTCGAACGACGCCAAAAATTCCAAATGCACTTAGATTGCCGCGATTCCAAACACACGTCCAGTGCCGCCGAGGAGCCGAATGGTGTGGCCCTGCCACGATCTTGGAGCGCCCGACTCCAAACCCAAAAAGCGAGCGTGACTGTGGCGAGAGACGAGCAGGTCGAAAGCGCTGTAATTCACAATGAATTCCGCGATTTCGAAACGACGTTCGTCACCAAACGCGACCGGCACTGTGGCGGGAACGCCGTTTTTGTGCAAACTGAGCGCGGCACCACAGCGGGAGCGTCCCTCCCAGCCAAATCCGGGAATGACCACATCCTTGGACGTTGGCAATCGGGCAAAGTGCGGTCCAGCTTGCGAGAGCAGCAAGGCGCAGGACGCAGGGGACAAGTCAGCAAGGTGCGTCTCGAGCGCGCGATCGTCGCAAGCATGGGAGGTTCCGCGCTGCCAACCGCGAAGGAAGTCGGCAGGCTCGACCTGCCGGGAATGGGGGCGGGGCACATTGGACATGAGAGCGGGGCTCCTTCGTCGCTCCACGCGGTGAGCAAGCGTCCGGCAGCCGAGGCATGCGTGCGTGGATGGCCGACAGGGTGTCCATCCAGGAAGCCCAGTAAGCAGCTTGGCGGTCGCTATCGGCTGCGCTTAAGCCGGCCACCAAGGCGCAGTGCAACCCGTGCCGCTCGCGCCGGTTGGAACGGCAGCGGTGCGTTTGCAAGGCCCAAAAGTGCTGAGAGGCATCGGTCGATGGCAGTGCCGCGGCGGCGCGCGTCAGCGTGGACTTGCGAGGTTGTAGCGCGTGCAAGCCATTGCGGCTTGGCCTAGTCGGCCTTGCGCACTTTGTTCGCTATGATTTTTTCGTCGTAGAAGGTATGTGTTCGGGGAGCTGTATAAGAGTGCCGGCTGCCAGTTGGTTCGGGTCGGTCCGCCAAAGCGCATGCCAGGAGATGTGATCGTAGGCGCCGACACCGTCGACGCTCAACTGCGGTCTGCGGCATACGCCTGGGGACATGACGATGCCATCTGGACAACGCTGCACAACCTGCTCGGAGGAACGGGCGACGCAGGTCGGCGCCGCCCATGCACGGCAAGTTGCTGCCCTGCCGGAGACCACGGCGCCTGCGCTGCCTCGCGGAAGCGGCGCATACACGTCGCACCAGAGGGCCCGAGCATCAATCAGTGGATGTGTGTCGCTGTGCTGCGACGCAACACTGGTGTGAGGAAGTCGACGGCGCCACGCTGCAGGTCCAGCGCGCCGTTGCGGGCACAGCCTTGGGCCGCGCGTGGTTGTCAGCAGGATCGCTTCCGGCCACCATAGCCTTAATCCGCCCGCGCCAGAGCCAGCGCCAGCACGACAGCCCAGCACCAGCCCAACGCCAGCGCCGGCCGAAACGTGTTTCTGGCGCTTGGGCGAGGCGTTGGTGGAGCATGCTGTCCGTGGCTGTGCAGCAAGCCGTCGCAAGCACAGCGTTAGGCGGCCCGTGGATGCATCCATTGCAGTCCGAAACCCACCAAGGGCCACCTCTGGACGCCTTGCTCCACCTCGAAGCCCCCGCCGGACAGGGCCGCCTGCCGCTGCGGCCCTGACAGCCTCAGTAGCCGTGTAGTAGTCAGTCCAGGTAACACGGACAGCTGCGACCGCGGCTCGCACTCAGGCAGTTCGAAAAGTCCGTTCAAAAAAAGACCTGCTCGTTTGGCGAAATGCGACCTTCACGTGCCGATCCAGGTCGTTCACACATATCGTAAACTCGCCGCTTTTTCATCACACTTTTAAAACCCACCTCCCCCGTAGGCGTCCCTGATATTTAGATGGCTGCGAGGGGCATGAGCTAAACTAAATTGGGCGGGTGTAGACCAGCTGAACAACGCGGTATCGTGGTGCTTGGCACGCCAATAGGCCACCAAGATTTCGTCCAAGCTTGGGCAGCCGGGCCCGGCCCCTCGAGGAAGAAGAGGGGCTGCTCAGCCAGCTGCCCGAACTGCCGGACTTGCAATGTTCGTGGCTGTTGCTGCTGCTGTGCGCGTCCCCTCGTGAAAACCATGCCTTGCGCACGGTTCCCCCGTTGGAAATCCAGGCGTATGCACGCGCCCATGACAAGGCTTTCTGGCATACCCTCACGCCTGGGGGGCGCCGCGAAGCAGAAGAGCTGCATGCGAAAACGCTCGCGACGCTGCCAGGTGGCCTGGGGATGCAATCGGCGGAGCGCGCCAGCCCGACAGCATAGTCGCCGAACGCTATACCAAGCAGCGCTGGAATCAGGTGGAGGAGACGTCCCCAGCTTGCGCGCCGTCGCCGACTCCCGCGAGCTGCTGCAGGCAGAAGGCTGGGAGGCCTGCCCAAGCTGGCGAGCAATCCTCCAAGGAGCCCGCCCGGTCCCACCAAAGCACGCCGGCCCCGGCGACTGGCCGCATGGATGGCAGTTTATGGCAGTTTTACGCGTCGCGCACCCGCAACCAATACTTTCGCGACATCGTGCTGCTGCCGGCTATGACGCCAAGCGCCCGGGCCTTGGTGCGCTCGCAAGCGGGACCTCATGCAGGGTCGTGGTTGACCGCCATACCAGCAGAGCCGGCCACCACGCTCACGCCGCAAGCCATGCAGCTGGCGCTACGCCGCCGCTTGCGCATGCCGCTCCCCCTCAGCCACGGCAGATGCGGACCGACACACGGCTGTGGCGGGCAAGTCGACCGGTTCGGTGACCACGCTCTCGCTTGCCCGCGCACCGGACTTCTCGCCCGGAGAGCTGAGACGCTCGAACACGCGTGGGTCCGCGTAGCGCGAGAGGCCGTGGGTGCCGAAGGCCAAGTAGTGCCACAGCAATGGCTGGCACACCACGGCGCCCGGTGTGCGCGCGGATGATCGGCGCCGCCTCGATGTGGTCATTTACGGGGCCACGACTAACGGCACAGCGCTGTGCTGCGATGCCACACACACGCACCGGGCAGCCACAGCCCTGTACGGCCGACTTCGACGGCGCCGCCCTCCCGACAGCAGAGCGACGCAAGGCCGCGACCTACCCGGAGCTCCGGGGCGAAAGGGCCGCAGAGACTCGTCGTGCTCGGCAGTGAGGTTGGCGGACGCTTCAACGGCGACGCGCACGGCCTGCTCCGGGATCTCGTTCGGGTGCGCGCGTGCAGAGCGCCGCCGGCACTGCGGGCTGCTGCAGATTCACAGGGTGGACACGACGAAGGTGGAGCATACTTTCCGTCGCCGTGCAGCAAGCGGTCACGAGCACAGCCCTCGGCAGGCCGTGGCCGCTACCGCCGCATGCAGCCCGCGCGACAGGCCCGCCCCTCGACCGCATCCTCGACCTGGCAAAGGCCGGGGGGGCCGAGCCGCCTGCCATTGTGCCCAACGCCGTAGCCGCAGGTGTGTTAGGCCTAGACGTAGGACCCGCCGACCAGGCACGCAGATGCACGAAGTGGGCAGGAAAAAGGTGCGTGGGAAAAAAAAATCGGTTTCGCGGGTGTAGAATCCTTTAATCTCAGTGATCAATAAAAACAGAGGTCACCCTTATGTGCTTCCAGGCCACATCTAGGATTTAAGTGGCTTGGTGTGGAACTGAAAGGGGTGGATGTAGGGGTCCCCTGAGCGCCTGTGTGGACGCGGCAAAAAGTTACACTAAGTTGGGTGGATGTAGGGTTGATGAAAACATCTGGTCTGCTTCGCCTTCCCGCCTGAACCTTCCAGAAGCGCAAAGCTGACACTGTCGCAGCACGAGTATTGTTTCCAGGAGGTGCTGAAACAGATCCTGGAAGAGGTTTTTCTTGGTCAGCGCGTTTGAACCAGGTGTAGACTTGAAACGGCTCGATGTCGATCTTTTTGGCCGACATAGACCCCTTAGCAAGTCCGTATTAGTTTCGTTGGACTTGGATTGGACTGGATTTGAATCTCTCCAAACACCCGCTGATTGCGAGCGTTTACGAAGCGTGCTCGTGTATAAACGCTGTAGCTTGGATAGCTTGAGTATGCTTGAGTGTTGTACATGTACCACGAAGACGTCATGAAAGACATGACCACATGCATGTGACCGTTGTAGCCTTTCAGGTCCTAGCCAACGGAAAACGTGAGTATAGTGAGCCCAATACGTCCAACGTTTGCCCCGCGCGCATGGTTACGCGGAGCTGTTAGTGTCCAGAACGACCGACAGTCAGTGGCACCTCGGCAAATCCCGGCCGTGGCCGCCACCAACTCCACCGCCAGCAAGGCGACATCGGGATACCTCAGCACATCCAAGACCAGCATTGTTGCAAAGTCCAACTGTGACTGCCACTACCCCAAGCCTTTCGAAAGGCATCAACCCCCAAGGCAAAGGATCCAAAGGCAAGGTCACAAGTAAGCCCGGTAAGGGCCATCCGTGTGTCAAGAAGCGTGCTCGCGAGCGCGATCCCAACACCGGCAAGTGCATCCGATCGCAGAAGCGGTCCCACAAAGCCCAGCAAAAGCGTGACTTGCGGAAACGTCTGCGCCAGGTCAAGCAGCAGATTCGGTCAGATTCAGCCGTCGTTGCAAATCGCAGCGAGCACCCTCGGACGAATCGTCCTCAAGCGTTTGAAGGAAAGGCTCTGGTTTCAAAGCCATTGAGCAGCATTACCACAAACAGAGTGTCTCCGGCGAACGTGCTGTCGAGATACACCCTGAGAGGTTTGAGCCTTTGCAGTTTCGGTTACGGTAGGGGTTATGTCATAATAGGCTCATCTCCCCGTGTTGTTTGCCTTGCCCAACCAAGCGGCACAATGGCGAGCACTGAACAAATTCAATCACTAGCTGCACTAGCTAGTCAAGTGCAACAGCTGACAGCACAGCTCACGTCACAGCAGCAGGAGCTGAACAACACGCGAACTGCACTAGAACAGCAGGCCCAGGCGACCAACGCCGCTCTAACAGTGGCGCGGTCGGCTGTGTCCCAGTTGACAGCCACGTCGCAGTCAACGACGTCTGCGGAACCCAAACGCAGACCACTGAATCCCAAGTTGGTCAATGCACCAGAATCGTTCACCGGCAGTGATTCTGATTGGGAGCGATTCAAATTCGGTTTCACATCGTGGATCGGCACTGTTGATCCTGAGTACCCCGACCTTCTCAAGTTTGCCGCTGCGCAAACAGACGAGATCAATCCGGCAGAGATGATTCCAGTTGCGAAAGTGTTGTGCGCAGACCTGTTTGCCATTTTGGTAGGTTTGTACCAATCCCAGCCATCGCGATGCTTGTACCAGATAGGAATGGGTTTGAACTATGGCGCCGCATGCATGCCCGTTTCGAGCCGGAAAACAAGCATAAACCTTATGCGTGGCTCCGGGCACTTTCCAACCCCGTTTTCCCGAACAAAGAATCACAGTGGCAACGAGGCCTTGAAGAATGGGAAGGTGAAATTGCAAAATACGAACGTGAGTACAAGAAAACATTTGATGCAGATCTGAAGCTCGCGATCCTGTCCGAAGTCGCCCCCAAGACTCTTGCCTCTCAGATTGCGATGCATTCCGCTCACCCTACCACTTATAAGACGCTCCGTGAGTTCATTGTGCAATACCTGAAAACAAAAATCCAAGAACCTTTGGAAGCGTGGTGCCGGTACTGCCTTTGGCACACAGTCTGCGTCACCCGCAGCTCCATATTCTGGGCCAGCACCCATGAAGATTGGAGCGCTAGAAGCGGACAACAAGTCAAAACAAAAAGGTGATAAAAAGGTGGTATAAGGGTGACAACAAGTGCAAGCCTGGCAAAGGTTCTGAGGGTGCAAACAGCAAAGGTGACGGTAAAGGTAAGGATAAGGGCAAGGCCGATGCCGGCAATGCCAACGCCACAAAAGGACCTCCGTGTGCAATTTGTGGTCCCGAGAAAGGGAAAAACCACACCACTGAAGCGTGTTACTTCAATGCCCGCAGCTTTCCGAAAGGAGACGGCAAGGGCAAACGCACGTCGACATCAAGTTCGACGAACGTGAATGCGGTCGAAGGGTTAGTTCCTGACAACGACGAGCTAGCTGACCAGCACGATTGCACCTTTGCAGCAGCAATTTGTGGCACTTCGGCTCACCGGCGCACCTCAGTGAGTGCTTCGTCCACGTCGTCTGCCAACGTCGGCCGCAGAGGCCAATCGACCCAAGGCGCCATTTCACAAGAAGAACAGCCGATGCTGTTTGCAGTCGCTGAGGCTGAGGTTGCCGAAGCCATTTGTTCCACAACGCATGGTGACGGAGGACAGAAGTACATTTTGGTTGACGCAGGCGCCACCACCAGTTGTGCTAGTGCAAAGCATTTTTCCAATGCCGCACTCGACGCATCAAAACGCAAGCAGCTGTGGGCCATCAACGGAACGCCAATACAACAGCAGGGCGAGCTTGCAGCTCACACCACCCTGTCAGCAACAAAAGGCGACGGAGTGGACGTCAAAATTCCTGCAAGGTTTCGTTTGGACTCCACAGACATCACCGAACCGGTGATGGCTTTCTGCCGCACTTTGGATGACGCCGATTGCGACATGCACTTCTACCGTTCACATTTTGGCTCAAGTAGCCATTTTGGCTCAAGCCATTTTCGCTCAAGGCAAACAGCTCAAGCTTTTCGTGGAAACCTTTTCTTCTTGAGCCTCTGGGCCTGCTAATCGTAACTGCTCCGAGGCCCGCAACCTTCGGACGTGTTTCCTTCGACTCGTGCCATGGACCGCTCTGGGGCACAGGGAAACCCAGGATAAACAAACCCTGCCGGCTACAGATTGCGGGAAAACTCGCTGCCTGGCCCCCTGCGGCGCTTCGGCTCTGACGTGACATACAGGCCTAAAGCCACAGGGGGCGAGCCGTAATGGGATGCTGGGCACCTGCTAGATGTGCAATTTACATTTCTGCTGGGGTCTTTTCGAAAAGGTTCATTCCATCACCTCTCACCAAAGTGATTGGTGACTGGAAACCATGCTTGCGTTTGCTGCGCGTTGAGACAACTCGCAAGGCGGTACCTTTCAGGTATCCAGGTTTCCTCCTGGATTGAGGTGATGGCTGACCATGGTAGCGTCTTGTGCCACAGGTAGTGGCACATCTTGCACTGAGGTTCGTGAAAAGGCACGTCCCACCAAGCTGTTTCTGGCGGGCGTCGAGAAGTCCGTATGCAGGCCTGAACCCGGCCAGGAAAGGCAGTCATCGCATTTCTTACTGTGCAGCCTACCAACTGCCAGCAGCTCCTAGAGATTGGCAGCAGTCCATGAGGTTTTGGGATTTGGCGACTTGTTGTGCGGCCGCAAAAATAAAAGACACGCAAGGTTTCATGCTGTTCAAACTTCAAAGCGGTTTGTTTGCAGGCTTTGATTCTCATGGTTTTCCTCCCTGCCATTCCCTGCCCAAGCAGTCTTGATGCTATCTCTCAGAGCATAGGCAAGGCGACCATCCGTGACTCGTTTTTCTCGATGGCACACTTGGGCACTCTGTGCATGCCCGAGTTTCGGTGGTAATGTAGGTGGGATGCAAACATGCCACTCCCAGCAGCCATTGTTTATTTGCACGTTCGATGACCACTTGGTTCAAGCCTTGCCGACTGCTTGGGGCCAGCCACTTGCATGTTGACGGGGGGGCCTTCGATCTGCGCAATGCAGCGGGGGTCTTGGAGTGCATCGGTTGCCAGTAGTTGGTTCGAATCGTCGAATCGAACACACCAGCTGTCTGCACGCGTATGCACCAGCAGACTTTTTGATGTATGTGACCCATATGACTGAGAGCGTGCTGTGATGTCAGGCGCAGATTTCGCAGGTGACAATGCCTCGTGATTCGGAGGATTCTTCGGATGAGGTGCGCTCGCCCGGTGCTGCATCGTACTGGCATGTTTAGTAATCAGACCGGGATGCGTTCTAGTGTGACAGGGGCCATTGATGTGTGTGCGTGTGAGTGTGGCCAAACTCTGAACCATGGGCTTTGGGACGGGCGGAGAATGCCGATGGACGAATTGTGGGAGAAATTCAATGCAGCTAGCGCGTAATGGCCAGGTGTAGAGCAACATGAAAACGATGATGTCACTTGTATGATCTTGCATGCACTAGCTTCATACAACCTGTTTCGGTTTAGGCTGTAAAGCATGTACTGCTTTCTTGTTAAGGAATTTAACTTACGTTAGCATAATTTAGGGTTCCCTCAGGGGTTCTATCAAGGGTTCGAAAAGCGTTTAGAAAGTCTTTAGACGTAAGAAACTTAATTTCAATTTTCAGGTTATAATCTATCGTATATGATCCGGCCCCACAACAAACGAAGGAACCAGTTCTAGCATGTTATCTTGTGTTCGTTGTGGACCGTTTTCCTCTTCGGGAGCAGAGAATGTCTCTGGTCTGCAGCAGGGCCTGCTCATTTGCTTCTGTGACGACTTGTTGGCCGCTTGGCCTTGCTCTAGAGGTTGGTAGCTGTGATGCGTGTGAAGGAGAAGCCGCCCACAGCAGAGGAAGTGGAAGAGCGCGGCCCTCGGCAAGCCTGCCTGAAAGATCCTGACAATCTTTGCGGGGTGTTGATGCCAAGGTTTCTCAGGCACAACAAAGTGGATGCTGCTGCCTTATGCTACACCTTCTCCAAGCGATTGAAATGCTGGCATCCGTGCCTGACTAGGACCGTGCTGCGCAAGATTTGCGAGAATGTCCCCCGGAGGCCAGTTGAAAATCTTGCAATGCAGAGTTGCAATAGGCTTTCGTCACAACTTGAAGAGGTGCAGAAGCGCGTCCTCACCAGGGGCGACCTTAACTCTGTCATGTCCTCATGCTGCACGGAGAAAGGCGCAAGCGAGATCGATGCGTGCCTGAAAGGCTCGGAACCCGTCAGCAGCTGTGCTGGTGCTAGCCTTACGTTTCGCGATGTGCTACAGCTGCTGCAACTTGAAGTAGTTATAAGTTTTCACTGCAAAGCCGCTGAGGTCCGCATCCGCGATGCGCGAGTGGAAGACAAGCCGCAGCGTGGCCGAACGGTGTCATGTTCTCAGATTCGCAAGCATTGATGGCTGCACTTTTACTCGTTTTTATCATGCTCGAGGTCGCGGCCCATGGGCTTGCCAAGCAGTGTCGGACTTTGTGACTGTCAGTCGTGCCTCTGCAACCTTCGATGCCCAAGCAATTGCTCAGGCTCAGAGGTAAATGGCTACATCAAGACAAACGGTGTAAACGAAGTAGCCGCTGGGCACTTGGTAGCCAATATCCCATGTTCCCTGCTTGAGCATCCTTGGTTGGCGGCACTCGGCTGGACAAAGGCACAAGCGCTGCGGAGCTGTTCGCCCACCGTGAAGCGGACTGTCCTGAGCAGCGGCGATGTGATAGGCATCGTGGCATGTATGACATGAAACCTGATGAGATGCAGCGGGGAGGGTCCCTAAGTTTTCCGGTCGAGTTCTGGCTCCGTTGACATTTACCGTTTCGCGAAGCGGGCTTTCCTTTGCCAGCTTACTTGCTGCGAAGTCAGTTTTCACAAGCGCATTCAGATCACAGGTGCTTTCGATCCTTCAGCTGCCCTCCTTGCACAGACCTCAAGATTTGCGGCCATGGCATGTGATGGAAAGGCGTGCCTCCGATTGACTATATCTCTGCCCGAGCTAAGCTCATAGACCGAAAAGCTCAGTACGCAGCTTTTGTTAATGAAGCTTGGCTTAGTACGACACGCGAGATTAGACAGTAATTGCGCGGCTCAGGCAAAAATAAAGGATGTCAGGGCCGGTGGAACTGGAAACATCAGCACCTCCGGCACGTTTCATCAGATCTCGCACTTTTCTGCATTGGCAATGCATTGGCTCCCCTTGGGCAGACCTTGCCTCTATGGGGATGGTGCCATCCATGCCCAGTGAGCGGTTCTCGGTGACCTTCACCCGGCCCCAGCAGACGGAAGATTCAGCTTGATGTGTCGTGGTTTCCATGAAGACAACCGTGATGTTCACGAGGCGACTGACATCGATGCTTTTGTTGAATACAACGATCTAGATGAAAGCGGGCCTGTCCTGATTGTCCGGTTGTGAGCATCTGCCAAAGCGGAAGATCGCCGGTGCGTAGGCGCAGAAGCACAACTCCGGGCACGTACCTCAAGAATTTGTTTGCCATTCGCCGTTTCCTTGACTTCTACAGCAAGGCCTGTCCGCCCTACGTCATTGCCCTGGTGCTTGGCAAGGGGGATCGATCCTCAGTGCGGTTTGCCTGGGCTGTCACAAGGCATGAGTCCCGGTTGCCACCTGCATGCTGCAGGCATGGCGCTAAATGAGTTTGGGCCTTGCTCCCAGGACCTTCGGGGCACTCGAAATCCCTCCTCTGTGGTGCTCTCCCGGATCCGTGAGGCGAAGGTTGGGCACATCGTAAAATAAAAGCGTCGGTGGCGAACGCGGCGGTTTGAGCATGATTCAGGCAATGGGAAAGGCAACAGGTCAGATTCCAATCCTAGCGCTACTGCAGCTCTTGAATTCATGACCGACAATGCAATGCTACACGGGCTGTTGGACCCTGCGGATTGCTAGACAACACACTGAGTTTCACATTTCTGGTTCAGGTTCTCTGGCCACATGCAATTAGGCATGCCTCAGAGGGATTTGGCAGTATTCCTACGCATTCCTCATGAACCTGCTTGGAAGAGGGCGTTGCGTTTCAGACGAAGGAGCGGTCGACTCTTTGACGGCGCATGTCTTGCTGGTTTTGCTAGGACGTGTAGCGCCCTGGCCTGCTGGGTGCAGACATCAGGGTGTCAGGGGGGGTTTGCAAATACGAGGCAGCGGTCACACAACATGGAACTTGAAGTTCCATGGTTGTTTTTTTTTTGAATGCCTCGGCACCAGCAATCGAGCTAGACACGTGGGCATGTGGAGCCACGACAGTGCGTAACCATAGCAGGGCCGGCTCCGTTTGAGAGATACGCTGCGGTGAGATGGGGGTGAAACCCAAAGAGCTCCTACACTCGCACCCTCGCCATCTAGAATGTCGCAGTCTTGGGCACGGAATACCTTATATTCTTGCCAGGTATTGACAGATATTACAGATAGCCACTGTAATAGCCACATCAGACAGCATGGTGCAACAGCTTCAAGGAGAGCGACATCACTACAAGGAGCAGTTGGGCAGCCGTCCATTACCCCAGCCAGCATTACGAACTTAAGGGCCGGCAAGTATCACAAAGAATGGATTGGGCGGCACACCATAGAGACCGAAGAACTAGGTAACTAGGTGACAGCGTGCAGTCGTGTGACAGGTTCTGCGCTGCAGCAAGTAGAAGTGCAATCATTCTGGAAGGTTAGGGAGGGGAGTGGCAGCAGTAGCAAGATACAGAGGATGTTTCAGCATGTGAATACTTTCTGTTTGTGTTCTGGGCAGCTTCCGGGTATTATTGGAGGCGATGCACAAGGAGTGTAAAGAGCTGGGGGCCATCAGTTGCAAGACGGTTCCCCCTGCAGGCAGCTCCGCCACCGCTGGCAGCTGAGATGAGCAAGCACGTGGCTGTGCGACACCTGTGGTCCTTTCATAACCTTTGTCCGTCAGGCCTATGCCGGTCCACATGCCTCCTCCTGGAGCAGTGGGCTCAAAGGCGGTGACAGTCAGGAGTCAGAGGTTGTCATGGCACGGCACGAAAACAAGCCGAGGTGCCATTTCCAGGGCATGTGCCGCCCTTCGGCTACCCGTGCGAGCCCTCGAGCTTTTGTTTATGGGGACTTATTTGTCAGAAAGTAATGGATTAGATTACTGGAACAAACCGAATCAGAGACACGAACAGTTGGAATGTACAACATTCTGCGTGTTCTGCACCATGGTTGTTTGTTTCGTAGAGGCGCCAGGCTTCTCAGAAATCAAAGCTCGGCCAGTGAGAACCAATCCTGGGCTCGCGCAGCAAGTTGCCACGTTCTAAAGCCATCAGAAGCCCAGCGCCGCATCAGTGGAGCTGCAGTGACTGCAGGCCGCACGGGCCGCCGGGGCATCCCTTCGCGTTCCCGTCAGGGTCAAAGCTCCAAGGGGCGGCAGTGGCGCCTGAATTTGAGGATCGTCTTGTTTTGGACTTGTCGCTGAGAGGCCGCATGGAGCACCGCCTTTTGGCCCGCATGGAACCGAGACTGCAATCTGTTCCGGATGCATCGATGTGGAACACGTGCCGGCCCTTGCCTGGAAAGAGGCATGGCTACCCGCCACCTCACATGGTGCCTCCAGGCGCTCCAGAGAGCGGAGTTTCAGGTAACTGGTCGCACGTTTCCAGACGGTGTGGCAACCGGCAACCTGCAGCCAGAGCAACTGTGGGCTACTGCATGTGAAGCCGTGAAGCTGATGTGTCGCAGGATATCCACATGGACCGCCTGGTTACTATGGGCCTCCGGGCTATCCAGGCAGGCCGTCATGCTGACTGCACCGTGGTTGATACTCATAACTCGTACGTGTCGAAGAGAATTGAAGCCCCCAGGTCGCACTTCTTTTTGATGCCTTATTTTGTCCTTGTCACAACACTTCTGAAGCTCGAGAGAACACTGTTTCCCTGCTCTCGAGCGCGCCATGGCGGCTACGGCCTTTGCCTTCGTTGTGCCGGCGCCGCAGCCGTGTACAGCCGGCAGCGCACCGAGCAGTGAGCTTAGGCTCAGGAGGCTCTGGAAAGGGAGCGGGACAGTGGATACTGGGTGTCAGCAAAAACAAGAGAAGAAGTTCATTCTGTTTTGGCACTTCGTTCTTGCCCACAGGTGCGCCGAGGCTGGCGGAAGGACCCGCTCGGAGCATGGGTGCTGTGTCTGCAGGCACAGGCGGTGATTTCGTTTCCCTGGACACTTTGGTCGCTGGATGGGTCGAGCGTGATGGCTTGGCTTCGCTAGCCCGTTGTTTTGTAAGCGCGAGAATGGTGCAGCAGACTGTTCCCGAGTAAGACCCTTCAGAGTGATGACGCGCAGAAAACCATTCTCTGACTTCCAGGATCGGGGTCCCAGCACTGGCTGCCTTGGGCGCTGCTGCGGGGGTGTTTCAGCACTGAATGCAGCCAGTAGTAGCCGCTTAGTAGCCGCTCGCCGGATGGCTGCAGGCCCGGGCCCGGGCCCTCGCGCGGCGTCAGCGGACACAACGGCAAGCGAAGAGGAGTCTCGCTTGCACCTGGGACGGCCTTGTGGAGGTGCTTGAAGCTTCTGGTTGAACTGACACAAGCGAAAAAACCGTCTGCTTTCAGCGGCGGCCAGCAAAGGAAATCGCAGAAGAAGGGAGGGAGAACGTCCGGCATTCCAATACCCAAGTCAGACAGCGCTGCTCCGGATGCTTACGACCAGGAGACACGTGACATTATCCTCTCCATGAGCAACGTGGACAAGAAGTCCCTAGATGGGAGCTACATCTTGAAAGATGTCTCGCTGGGCATGTACATGGGCGCCAAGATCGGCATTCTGGGCAAGAACGGGGCAGGAAAGAGCACGGTGATGCGAATCTTGGCCGGTGAGGACGACGAATTCCTTGGCAAGCTTGAGCGTGATGAGGCTATACAGGTAGGCTACTTGGCTCAGGAACCTGTTCTCAAAAAAGAGACAGTGATTGCAAACTTGGAACCGGCGGTAGACCACATAAAGGCCATGGTCAAGGAGTTCGAGGATGTGAGCATGCAGATGACGGATCCCGATGCTGACGTCGATGCCCTCATGCAAAAGATGGAAACCATCCAGTCCAAAATCGATGCCTGCAACGGTTGGGAAATAGATCAGAAGCTTGATGAGGCACGAGTGCACCTTCCCCTTGGAACCTACTTCTGATTATTGATGACTTCTTTCTTTCTCTGTTTAGGCCATGGCTGCGCTGAACTGCCCCCCGCGAGATGCGAAGATCGCAACGCTGAGTGGAGGAGAGCTTCGCCGCGTGGCGATTTGCCGCCTGCTTCTGTCTGTGGCTGAGAGGCTATCCAGCTTGAGTGCACCGCGAAATTGCAATGCCGAAAGGTCGAATCCCGACATCCTCATGCTCGACGAGCCCACGAACCATTTAGATGCGCAAAGCGTCGCTTGGCTGGAGCGCTTCCTGGCAGAGTTCCAGGCAGCTGCGAAGACCCGGTCTCGTGAGTGATTGGTCGAGAGACGAAGCAGCCAGCGGGATCAGCATGTCAATCAATTCGACATTTTCCGCTGGCTGAACTTGTGACGACTTTTTGCGGAGTGCCTGCTGCTTCTGCCGATGGCATACAACGAACACATTTGTTGGGTGTAGCCTCCCGAAAAGATTGCAAAAGGGACAGGGCATTTGTGACTTCCGGGAAAGAGACTCGGGCCCGCAGCCCGGTCGCCCCGACATGGCGGTGATTTGCGCGCCGACGTGGCGGTGATTTGCGCGCGGGACGAAGATGAAGGCATCAACTTAACTAAACGTCCTGGGTCTGTTGGTGTCATTTTCGGAATCTGGGTGTGATTGGCCGTGAGCATATCTTCTTCGCAACGGTGCGACGGCTGTCGGCTGACCACTCGGGCGCACAGGAATACCCGTGTTACGGCCTGTTGGGGCATGCTGACTTTCAGTTGGCGTGCGGCATGCCCTAGTCCTCCTTGTGCTTATGCCCAGTGACTTCGCCGCAGAGTGGCCGAGCCTCGTGGTCTTTTGTATCGTGCCTCGCCGTCGACTGTGCGTCGCCAATTGTAATCGATGCATGCAAGTTTCCCACACAGCTTTATATATAAATCATTCTGCTTAGGTAGCTATACATTTTCACATGCCTGAATTCTTGTATACAGACGACTGACAGCTGTGAACATATGTTTGTGCATTGGTACATGTACCATCATGTACCAGTCTATGAATGAATGAATGAATGAATTAATGGAGGAAGGGAAGGAAGGAAGGAGGGAAGGAAGGGAGGAGGGAAGGGAAGGGAAGGGAAGGGAAGGGAAGGGAAGGGAAGGGAAGGGAAGGGCAGGGAAGGGAAGGGAATGGGAATGGGAATGGGAATGGGAATGGGAATGGGAATGGGAATGGGAATGGGAATGGGAATGGGAATGGGAATGAGACTGGGACTGGGACTGGGACTGGGACTGGGACTGGGAATGGGAATGGGAATGGGATGGATGGATGAATGAATGAATGAATGACCGACTGGCTCACTGAGTGAGTGAATGAATGAATGATCGAATGAGCAAACAGGTAGATAGAGATATACTGCAGACAGATTGAGATATATATGATCTGTACGAACAACTTTGTGGTTGCGATATGAACACCCACCTACCTGCCGACCTACCTAACTACCGACCGATCGACCTACCTACTCACCTACTGACGCAATCCTACTGACATACCCACCCCCTAACCCCAACCCCAGCCAGCCATCGATCTATTTATCTATCTGCCTACCTAAAGGGGCTGCGCCCAGGGCGAGATGCCGTAGACGCGGCGGGACGCCGGGAAAGGTCATCTCGGACGGGCGCTTTCCCTGCACGGCTAGGGATCCGATGATGAAGGGTCGGCGGCAAAACCGTTCGGCCTATAGCAAGCTAGAGCTACAGCCAGGCACACCGAGGGGCGTTGTCCGATTCTAGGGGCTGCGCCCATGGGCGGGCAGGTAGCAGCCCGGAGCAAACCACAATAGACTATGCTACTATGCTATAGTATGGACTATGATGGCAAACTCGCCTATCCCTACAATATACCATATAATGATATACTGCACTACTTGGGCCTGAAACCATACATTGATATAATCTACGACTACTTGACCCTCACCGCAAACCAGGTTAAAAATGCCTTCTCTCGAAAGGGGCGGGGCGGGGCACGGGCGCGTGCACGCCCCCCCGGCCCCCCTTCCCGGCCCCCTTGCCGTCCCCTATGGTCGTCCTCCTTCAGCGTCCGCTGATGGTGCTTCACAACACGCACAACAACCTGCATCATGCTCGCCAACTGCGGTTGCGGGTGTGCCGAAACCCGCCATTCCGTGGGGAATGGCCAGAAAACGTTTTCAGTGTTTGCCTCCGCGCGAGGCGCACGGTCCAGTGAACAAACGGAGATCCGATGATGAGGGGAGTCTCCGCCCCATTTGCAAAAGAAAGGCTTGCAAGCAATGCGCCACCGAGGCGGGCTACGCAACAGGCCGATCGCCCGGCCCCGTGCCCCATTTAAGAGCGCCACCGACCCCGCAACGTGGCAAGGAAGCCCGTTTCCTGCATGTGCAGCTGTAAGGTGGGGTACACTGGCATCTTGTTAACAGAAACCAGCACAGTTGCTCAGTGCTTCATCGACGGCCGAAGGGGGGAAGCAGGATCCAGCTACTCTTTTTGGGGGTTGGAGGGAACAGGGAGGTTTGCACCTGAGAACCCATGCAACGTATGTAGGTGTAAGATATGCATTTACACGTCACTGGCCTGGGTTCTGTCTGGTCGGTGCATGGACCACGCAGGACACGTCTCATAGGGCTTTGTCGCATTCCCACCGCTGCACGTGCTTTGGCAGGGAACCGTCGTGGCCATCACGCACGACCGGTATTTCCTGGACAACGTTGCTGGTTGGCCGCTGGGATCCGATATCAATCAGCGGCACAATGCCAAAATTTGAGAGCAGAATGGAGCGGAGACCTGCCAATCAGAACGGTGGTCTGAGCCGAGGATTCTCGAGTTGGATCAGGGAAAGGGAATTCCTTTCCAGGGAAACTATTCTGGATGGCTGGAGCACAAGGCAGCTGCCAGCGAAGTCGTTTGATAAACAGCCATTTGGACTTTTACACGTGCCCCTTGCAGAATCGGGAAGGGGTAAGATTGAAGCAGCTTCCCGATGCCAGGCGAAACGGCTGGAATCCGAGCAGAAGCGGAAGGCCACACTGGAAAGCCAGATGGCCAAGGCTCCCTTCGGATTGACGATGCTAGCCCTCCATTGCCATCGCAAGTTGCTCATTCTCGCGGTCTTGAGGAGCTAGAGTTCATCAATGCGAGACGAAGCGGAAGGCAGGAAAACAGCTGGTTTGTCGGTCATGCATTGCTGATGTCGTATCTTGGAATACTTGCTTGTGTGTGGAATGGTCGTGAGCAAGACTCATACTCATGTTTGATATTTGCATTTGGCAGGCAGAAAAAGGGAAAGGCTCGCCAGCGAATCTTGATCATATGTGCGCAATGTCGCGCGTGCTCTCCAGCCTGCCGGGGACGTTCATTGAACCCTGTCGCTTCGCCCAGGAAGATTCGAAGATCTGGAGCAGCAGGCAACAACCCATTGTGAGCTCAAGTTATGGGTTAGGGTTTGGTTTTGAGTGATTGCGTTTTGGGTGTATGGTTCAGTTGCATGTGGATGCCAGTGGTTGATTGTGCTCGCAGACACTGGCATCAGTATAGTTATAGGCTTTCTGATCACCACGTCCTGTAGCCACAGATACAAACTTGTCGCGCCAGCTCAGGCGACCGCCTTCAACCGGAGCAGTGAGCTCGACTCGATCGTCATCACTCCCGGACCTCGCTTGGACGCCCGACGGCAAAAGTGTAGACCAGTTGAGCATTTGTCAGTACATGGCTTTCTGACATTTGTGGGTCCTGTGCTGAGAAGGCCAACGAGCCGGTGATCACCGCCAAGAACCTTTCAAAGGACCGGATGCTGTCATAATTTCTTGCTGGAGCTTAGAGTCCTGGCAGGGCTACGGCGACCGGCTCCTCATCAACGAAGCCAGCTTCGAGCACCTCGGCGGTGGCACGTCGTGCGCTCTCGGGTCACCGCGCACCTGCAACTCAGGATACCCCCAGGTGCCGTGGTTGGTATCATCGGTCCCAATGGTGCCGGCAAGACCACGCTCTTCAAGATGATCATGGGCAAGGCGGGAACAAGATGGGCTGGGCAATGCTTCCTTTGACTTCTCCGTGACCAAACTGGTCTCCTGTTGTCCTGCTCTCTGTTTTCTCGAGGAGCAGCCTGACGGTGGTGAGCTGCTGATCGGAAAGACTGTGGCACCCATGTACGTTGAACAAATGCGCGATGATCTGGATGGTGATGCGACCGTCTTCGAGGAGCTCACGGATGGCTTGGATGCCATCGATATTGGCGGCCGAGAGGTGAACAGCCGGGCGTACTGCTCCTGGTTCAATTTCAGGGGGAAGATCCAGCAGCGCACGGTCTCATCCCTCAGTGGTGGGGAGCGAAATCGTCTGCAGCTCGCTCGGACACTGCGACTAGGTGGCAACTGCTTAATGCTGGATGAGCCGTCGAACGATCTGGACGTGGAAACCTTGAGGGCGCTAGAGACGGCCATCGAGAATTTCGCAGGCACAGTCCTCTGCGTAAGCCACGATCGCTGGTTCCTGGATCGCATTGCCACTCACATCATCGCCTATGAAGGTGACTCTCAAGTTGCTGGGCTTTTAGCTTAAGAAGCGCTCTCTAGTTACTACAGCTCGTGCTGCAAGAAACTTCCTTCAGGTTGTATTCTTTGAGGGCGGCTACAGCGACTATGAGGAAGATCGCTTCCAGAGAACAGGAGTGAGAGACCCAACAAAGATTAAGTACAAGCCCATGCCGACCTTCGCCTGACACACAACAGCCACAGTTCGGGGCGTTGGAGGGCCCGACGGCTGAAGTCCGGCTGAAGTCCTTACCACGTGCTGAAAGTTGCTCAGGGCACGAAAAGCGTTGCCCCAATTTTCCATTGGGCGGTGAGCAGCTGGGCCCTTTGCAGCCGCTGCCCCGCTAATCCAATGCCTGGCTTCATCGACCGCAACGCTTTCAAACACTCTCCTCTGCCCGGCTAGACAGGACGCAGCAGAAGGTGTGGTGATAGGCCGCAGACTTGACGAGCATCCCTGTGACTCTTTTCCACACTGGCAAGAATTGATTTACCCAGCGCCTTCGCCAGATCTGGCAGGTCCCTATGCGCCGCCAGCTGCTGGAGGCTTGCTGGAGCCATGCCTTCGAGCTACCTGCCAGTTACTGCTAGTTCATGTACAACCTGGCTATCAGAATCCCACTTAGGAACTCATGAGCTGCTTGATTGGATCACTCGGAATGATCAAGATTTTCGCGAAGAAACAGTTAGTGCAGACTGTGCTAGCTGCAAGAAGACCAGGTCCTTATGGCCGGGATGCTCGGCATGGGAGGCCTCTCTATATCCGAGCTCCTCCCACCTTTCCTCCAAGGTGCACCAGCTCCAGCCAACGGCCGGTGAGCAGCCAAGACTCAAGAGAAGAGTCACAGGTCATGTGCTTCTTGCCTGTCTTTGCTTTTCGGGACTGAGGCCTTCAAGCCGAAGCTATAGCTACAGCTACAGCCGCAGCACAGACCTTAGGGAGCCTTTCCAGGGATGAGACGTCGTCTCGAGATGCACTCCGCAAGAAGACGAAGACGCATTCCAGTAAGCTGGCTCGTGTGTTCCGACCGTGCTTTCAGGGCACTGAGAAGAAGCAAGCCAGGATGCTACGTAGCATCGACTCTCATTGTCCCGTAGATTGCAATGCCATATGTTGAGACCACTCCACAAAATCAACTTGAATCAATCTGTACCCGGAGTAGCGGACGGCTGCAGCGCATCAATCGGCTGAGGTCGAAGTGACAGCCGCAGACACAGCATGCCCCCCAGAACTCAGAAGATTGTTGTTTCAAGCTTGTTGTTTCTAGACTTTCTCCTGGATGGTTGTACATCACTGTTCAGCTATGGGATGATCTTCGCTCAATTCGGCAGTCTTCTGAAGCTCTTGCGTGATACTCTTACTTAGACGTCGATGTCGGATGGCAGAAACAGGAGGGCACAGTTTCAGCAGAGCAGGTCGCAGCAGCCGCAGTCGGAGCCGAAAGCGGAAGGCCCTGCAGGGACGTGGTCATGCAAAGTATCGCTGCTTCCCCCATAGTCACAGTCATCGTGAGGAGATAGACAAAAAAGAGAAGAAGGACAAGAAGGAGAAGGAGAAGAAGGATAAGGAGAAGGCGAAAGAGAAAGAGAAAGAAAGGGATAAAGACAAGGACAAAGAGAAGGACAAAAAGGGGAAGAAGGACAAGAAAGACAAGGTGCTGACGGCAGCTCGCTTTTGTGATCAGTTTGGAATGTATTTCTCTGTCCATCTCGTCGAAGTAGGCGAAGGACAAGGAGAAAGACGTGGAGAAAGCTAAGGAAAAGGACAAAGACAAGAAGGTTGGGGGCTTATTTCCTCCCTCGACAGATCGACTAGATTGGAAAGCAATTTTCCTTTGCACATCGGCACAGACGATCCCAGTGTGTTCTCCCGATACGCTGAGGCCAAGAAGGAGAAGAAGCGATAGCTTCGAGGCTGGGAGAAAATCATCCGATCACTGCGTGGCTTATTTGCGGCAGCTTGAAGACTTGCAGCAGGATGGCCTGCAGATGAGCTGCTTCTCACGTCGAAGTATTCTTAACCATAAGCTTGTAGACAAAGTTCCCGGACAAGGCATAGTCTTGTTTCTCAATGACTGCGCCAGTGCCAAACTCAATAGGCTTCAAACCGTTTCTATTGCATTTTCGCACCACCTAGCGCTGCAAATGGGTGCCTCATGTGGTGTCTGCCCATCTTACCGTAGTTGCTTCCCCAGGATCAAAACGGACAGAGCCCTTGAACCCAAAGCAGACACCACGTAGGCCTGGATGTGGCTTCGGGAGCTCCGGAAAGCCAGAAAAAATCGCTTTGCAAGTTGATCCGTTCCTTTTGTGGCGTGGCAGCTGTCATGCGTTGGAAGATCTGTGTTGGAAGACTTCTTATGCTCCGAACGTGCTTGCAACTGGGTTCATGGATACAATGTAGCCACTTCAAGGAGGGAGATAGCAGGGAAAAAACTGGAGAGTCCTCACAGCCAATCTTCGTGGTAACAGTTTGCAGCAGATCTAAGCTTTCACGATCCCACGCACACGCGCAGATGGTCTGACCAGATTTTCACAGGCAGCTGGCCCCACAGGATTTGCTTGTTGTCAACATGGCATGTCAGCACTCAGACACATGTTCTGTGTGGAAAGCAAAATGTTTGTTGTTAGTTTCTGTTCCTGCCTCATATACCAAGGCGGGCAAGCCTAGAATGCTCGCGCAGATGTTCTCGCAGGTTATCGTCCTAGCTGTCTCCACCAGTCTAGGGTATGTGCAAGCCAATCGGATGTTTCTCGTTGTGCAAGCACAATGCATCCAGCTGGAAGTCCCGCAGTCCAAGGCGAAACTGGATGCGATGGAGCGGACTCCAGGCATTGGCGCAAGCATGCGCAAGCAGAGAAAAGTAATAAGGGATTGTCGCTTCAGTGGTTGGCTTCCATCTTGCTGTAGCCCGGGTAGGGTTCGGCTGGATTTTCTTGTGCACATTGGTAATTTTTTTCGCAGGTGGTTCGCGCCGCCTCGCAGATTTCAAGCCTGGGTCAAGGCATGCGGTGAGAGCCCAAAGCTGGGCTGCTGGGCTGCAGTGAAGACTTTTTGCCGACGCGCCAGGTCCACCCAAAGCTTGGACGAAACGACCGTAGGCGCGCCACAGCACCGATGGCTTGACATGCTCTTGCGCTGTCACTTGCAGCTTGCACAGCGACATGGTGGCACAGTTTGGATGCTGCGGGGATATCCTTTACGGATGGCATTCACGTGGAACGTGCTCAATCTTTGCCATTCTCCGTCAGTTGAACTAGTAAGCAGGGCTGCGTGTTGCAAAAAAGGCTTGCCTGTTGGACAGCATAAGTCATAATTACGTGCAGTGAAGCGTGAGAATCCTGAGAGTCGTCTTCCGTAGTTTGGTGGTGGTGCCAAGACTTGGACGTTCTCAATGTGCCGGGGGTGGCACGAGTGAAGACCAGGCACAGGCGAAGACTGGACGTTCACCTCGCCAATACGCCGGGCAGCAGAGCGGCAGTTAGCATGTTGGTTAAATGAGCGTGGGGTAGGTAGCAGACGCGAGAGATCTGACATTGACCACAGAAGTTTAGCTGATGTTTACATCAGGCCCTCCATCGAGAGTTCCAGACCCTGGAGCCTGTGATTGCACAGGACCTGGCAGAAGAGGGCCGCAGCCTCTGCACTGTCACGATGAGGGCATTATCCTTGCTGGGAGGAGCCGCTCACGACCAGTGTGGCATCAAGTCAGTCTGGCCTTGACCCAAGGAAGCGTGTCTGGGACCGGAGTCGGACCTACCGACCCTGACCCCGTCAGGTTCTCCTCCCTCCGAGAAGAAGGCACTTCTTGTGGCCTGGACTGCGTTGTAAAATGTCAGCTTAACTCTGACCGAAAGTAACCAAACTTGATCATGTTCTGCCTGAGGCATATTCCCAATGCTTGGAAAGCCGCCTGCGAGCCATGACCGGCGAGAACCGAGGCATGTTGGACTGCCAGAGCTGGGCGCAAACCATGGAGAATGAGAATCGCTGTGTCCTCTGCAGTTGCTCTGAGTATTGTCTCCCGACCCGGCAGGCTTAAGGCTTCAGTTGCAGGAAGAGGAGGCTCTACCAGCTCTGTCGTGTATGCTGCTGCGAGCGAGATGCAAGCCGCTGCAAGCTTCAGCATAGAAATGAGGCACTTTGTCTTGTGATGACCTTCATCTTCAGAGTTTTTTTGTTTTTGCATCGAGCGGGAAATGGAAGCTGAGACCGGGAGATGCTCAAGGAGGCGTGCGGCGTGAGGCGATCCGAACCCTGGCAGATGCCGAAGCAGCAGGCATCAGCGACGTTCTTCCAGCTAACAGCTTATATGTATCATTGTGGAGAGCACAAGCACCACAGATGGTTGAACAGTTGAATATGTCGAAGACAAGAGTGAAGACAAGCCTGTGGCGCGTGAAGAGGTTTCTGGGAGTCGGGAGCGCTAAGGCCACACCCCGAAAGTTTCTTGATCCTGGCACATCTCTTGTGCCTTTAAGTGCCTTTCAGGTCTTGGATCCATTGGGTTTCAATGTTGCTCATTCCTGTGAGGCCCGCTTCGCTCAACTGCACTCGAGCGTCAAAAAGGATACAGACTTCGAGTTGGGGCCCTGCAACTTGTGCCTTCGAGTCTCCGCAGCACAGCCTGTGCCACCAGCAAGAGCTGTTGCACCGCTGCGCTTCAGCGCTGCATCAGGCTACGCCTGAGGGCGAAAACAAAGCAGCTCAACACGCGGATGAAGGCAATGGCCCTGCAACTGCTGCCGGCCTAGTCAATAGGATCATTGCACGGAATTCCAGAACGGAAGCTCGCGGTTGGCCGTTCTGATTGAAAGCCCGCACGGCACGGCACAGCAGGCCAGAGATCGGGTCTGGCACTGAGAAATGCGCTTGTCTACTCGAAGCTCGAAGATGACCTGCTGCTTTCCTGACGGCAACACACAGTGTCACACACTACTCCTATTTCCACCAGGGCAACGACATTCGAGAGCATTCGGCAGCACTCAACCTTCTCTTGCACTGTGAGAATAGTGTGAGAATCGAATTGGCTTTCCCCAAGGTCGGAGTCTTGTTTGATGCTTGGTCGCGCGTTACGTCGAGGGCAGCGTGCCCAGCTGCTGTTCAGTATTACCGGCTTCCCCTCAAGCAGGGCAGGAAGGAACGCACTTTTTCGCGGGCGTCCAGTTGGTGTTGAACTGTGCTCCTGAGTTCCCGAGTGCCTTCTAGCGACGCGGCCCAACCGAACCCCAACTGACCTGCGATTCATTAATGCTGAATCCTCGTGAAGTACTGGAAAGTTCAACCGTCTCAAGACTAAGTATAGGAACACCCAGTAGAGTCAAATCAGACGAGACAAAAGACAAAAACAACCACTTTGCTAGGCTTGGCGCGACAGGCCAGGCAAATGGCAGCGCAGCTGTGAGCCGTGAAAGGTTGCTGGCAATTTTTCCGCAGACTTCACACAATGAACGCTTGACAGGATCTACTGCACAACAGCACACGGAAAAACAAACCAACGTGCAGGTGCATCGATGCCGAGCATGAACTGGCTGCCCTGCGGTCTGGAGGACAGTGGCGCACCGTAGCAAGTTGCATGTAATGTAATGCCATACCAACCACAGCAGCAAAAGGTCGTCCGTGTCGGTGTTGGCAGGGCGTAGCCGCTTGTGCAGAGTACAGGCTTGGATCTACGAGATCGCCAGCGTGCCGAGGAGGCAAAGACGACGTGGGCACAATGATTGAAATCTCGTGTGCCATGTAGGCCACGGTAGGTTCCTCGAGCCATCGTGGCTACCGAGGCCGAGCGCGCGGTCCTGGAAATGAAGGCCTGGTGCCCGAGCCCGTTCTTGGCCATGGGGCATCGATCCTTCTTTGCTCTTTGCTTGAGGCAGAGCTTCGTCTAGGTGAAACAGTGTCGCCTGCAAAACGCTATATGAATGCCGCAGTCACCAAAGCCATAGCCTGTGTCTCAATCGAGAATGCTGAGGCAGCTCTCCGGCGCCAGCATCAGGTCTTCACGCAGGAGAGGTCTGAGGCCAGAACCTGAGAAGATGGTTGCAGATGAGCACACGTGGCATGGCCATGCTGAGCGGAGGCGCAGGGTGTCCAGCGCCAATCTGCAGCTTTGCAGGCCAGCTCCGAGCAGGCAGCCTTCCGTGTCGGGAGGGGTGCAATCTGCAGCAGTTGGCGTTGGTATGGTTTCCTGGCCGTGTTGATGTTGAGGATTTTGAACTAGCTGTGCGGTCATGGTGAGTTGCTTGCTGTTGTTGTGCTAGCATTGGACTTGGTTCTGACCGTGGCGGCCGTCGTACCGGCGCCTGCTGTTCGCCGATTCGCCCATTGCTTCTTGCACATCCTGTTGCAGCTGTCGTACTGGCATTATCGTAGCTGTTGAGCCAGTCTTTGTCCTGGGATCATTGCTACAGATACTCGTGCCTGGCCGTTCGACCGGTGGAGTGTCAGTATATAGGCACGACGTAGTAAAGTCAAGGTGCCAGTGCTCACCGGCTAAGCTCGAGTTGCGAAGGCATTGAGCAGGTAATTTGTAGTAATTGGTATGTGGCTAGTAGTCGTCGTCGTCGCCGTTGTAGTAGTATTTCCTTGCGGTCCCTAGTATGATTCATATGATAAATCCCCCGAACTTTATTTCAATTCTGAAGGCTCCTAGATTGATTTTTCAAGTCCTCCAACTTAAGGCCCACGATGTAGCGTTAAGGACTCTTGTTTAGGGTATGAGTCAGGGCTTGGGGTATGTTGCAATTGGGGTCCGGAAACGGGCAGTCAACAGCACGCAGCTTGGGGTCCTAATTAGGTTTACCCAGCGAGAGCAGCTACATGCAAGGTTCACCAATCGCTGGTGCTCGAAATCAGCCGGCACCCTGCCAACATTTAGCGGTTCGGATGTGTTGGCTCTGTTGTCTCTTGTGAGTCTTTGTCTCGAATCATCACAGCTTCTTTTGTGCGAATTTGCAGAACCAATTCAGAGTTCGGGTGCAGGAACCCCGGAGCCCAAACCGCAAGCATCAGCCCTTTGACCTAATCTCGTGAAGCCCCATCCCGAAATCCCTGTTGTTTTCTAGGAGTTTGAGAAACCAGGGGCCTGACATGACCCGACCCAGCCTCCATGCGATAAAGTAGGATCCGAAATACAAGGACCCCCAATGACGGCCCCCTACTTTTCTTTCATCCTCGCATACCCTCATAAAATCGTAAAATTTTGAGGAATTCGCACATTTGTAGAATGCCCTGGCGACATCCCATGTACCGTAGAGCCCCTGTCCCCACTCCACAAAGCTCTTGTATCCCTTTAGACCACCATGTTGACCAGCGTAGATCCCCAGACAGTGGAAGAGCACCCTAAACCCTAAACCCCAAACCACGACGACCATGACCAGTAGAACAACCCGGAGACCACCAGGAGATCATCAAGATCCCACAGGGAGACCACCGGACCAGATTTCCCAAGAGTACAAAATGAGTAGAGGTGTTTTCGGGGTTACCTATAGTCTCCATTGTCGTTCCTTTTTTGATGTCACCAACTTTAATAGTTAGGATCCTATAAGATAACCCCGAAAGGGAACTACAATGGAGACTATAGGATACCATAGGTAGGTTTTCGGACAGCGCTTTTGCTTCCCCGTGCAACTGGAGTGTACTCTTAACATAAAAACCCTTACTCGTACTATCTCGTACTTGTCCTCACTGCTTGGGAAATGAAGTCCAGAAAAGCCATTATATGATGCCGCAGAAACCCATTGCATAAAGACGAACGGTTCGGAGCCTTTGTTTGAACATAGAAACCTATCAGCCCCTGTATAATCCTGTCCCGGCCAAGGTCCATGGAAGCTCCTGGCTTGGGAAAATTTACGTACGAGGCAGAAAGGAAGAAATTTACACTGTCGATGCCCGTTGCAGGTTTTAAGTTGTTTGTTGTTGCTGCTGCTGTTGTTCTTACGGAGAGGGGCAGCGGGTGAGAGTTGGGACTACCGTGCTGAGGCTTATGTAGGTGCTTTTTTTTCTGGGGGGGAGGGCGTTCAGGAACAAGGTTTCTGGTTTTGGGCCTAGCCCGGCCAAATCCTCAAGCAATAGCTTGTTGGGAGAAGTTTGCCCACCAGGCAGACAGGCAGAAAGTGGGGCGAGTGATCATCCAGATGGTCGCTGAATCGCAGTTTCAGATTGCTTCAAAGTCTTGTTCCTTAGCCTTAGGGCTTAGAAGGTTTTAGGAACCCAAAACCCTACACCCCAAACCCTCCTAAACCCTTATCCGTGGTTTAGGGTTTAGGGGGTTTGGAGCTTCTGGCTTACAGAAGCTGAGGACCTCCAACCACGTGTAGGTAGTATTCCCTAGGGGATTTGGGTTTGGGGTTTAGGGTAGACTATTTTTTCGTAAGGCCTCTATATATCGCTGGAGGGCGTCCATTTCTGTAGCACTGCCCCAATTGTTGCGGATTCTCCGGGGCCGGCTTCGAATTGGGGAGTACTTCACGTCAGGGTTTAGGGTTTAGGGCTACTTGTTTTGGACCTGTTCCTTACTGGAACCATGACTCTCTGCTGAGCGGTTACTTCAAAACCCAGGCGTTTGTTCCCATGGTTCATGTCATGGAAGCGTTTGGAGCTGCGTTGAACCTGAGGGTAAACCCCAAAGCCTATAAACCCCAAGCGAGGCGCAGGGCTAGCCCGAGCCGTTGAAACCCAAGTCCTGAACTGGAAACCCTATTAGGCCCTAAACCTTAAACCCTGAAGCCAAAGCCCGAAGCCCTAATCCCTACATTTTCCGTTCAAACACCTGTTGTTCGATTGCTCAGAGCGGACAGGTCGGTTTTGGGTTGGAAACCTAATGTTCGGACTCTGAATAGGGGCTTCAATAGTTTAAGTGGGTGGTTGTCAAAATTATGGTCCCTTTATGGGTCCTTATTATAATACGGCACCTACTATTTAGGGTACCCCAGAAGGGGCCATAATTTTGACAACTACCCAAGTATGGTTACTGTAAGGCTTCCCTGTGCAGGGCTTCAGAACGGCCACTGCAAGGGCTTGGTGTAGAGGCCTTTATAATTGGCACAGGGTTCAGGGTAAGCTATATTGCAGTTGGACTAGGGACTGTTAAGGGGTACCGTTACTCACTATTCCGACCCCCATGTCTGACCTAGAGCCCCTTCACCATGAAATAGACCTGATACTCATATTTGGGATCACTCTAAATATGCTTCGAGTATTCCTCACGTGTATCGATGTCCATGTCTATATCTAGGTATCCATATCTATGTCTGTATCTATACCTACATCCGCAACTATCTCTATGTGTAAAACTCTATCTACATCTATATAAACCCTAAACCCTAAACCCTAAACCTCTGGGGAGAGTCTCCGAGGTTTGGAACAAGTTGCATCATTACCTCGCCCGTGGCGATCTGCACAAGTATCGCTTCCTCCTCAACCAGCAAGCCGCATGCCTCTTGCAGAACCTGCACCTAGGTCCTGGAGTACCATACTGGGTCTAGGGTTCTGGGTTTTGGGTTTGGGGGTTTAGGGTATAATGGGTTTCGGGTTTAGGGACCTGTTCCTTAAAGCAAGCGATATGAAATAAAAGTCTAGACTTGTTTCTCCCTGGTTACTTCGAAGCCCAGGGACATGGATCCGATCGATGGGCTAGTTCCAGGATTTCGCAGCGTAGCAGACCCGTTTACCGACCCGAAAGCAGTGCTGCTGGAATGGTTCATGCACCAGAACGGGTTCAAGAGCTATACCGCGTACGACAACGCCGGCTGGTCGCCACTATGTTTCGCAGCGATGAGTGGGAATGCAGCTTTGGTGCAGTCGCTTCTAGACCAGAAAGCCAGTCCGAACGATTCTACACAGAAGCCGAAGAAGGAGTTGGTATTTGGCAAGAACCTTTCCGTGCTGTCCATCGCAGCCGCCTACAAGAGCAATCAGGTCCGTCTGCAGATCCCAACCATAAATCCGACACCTCTATACGCCCTACCCATAGGCCCCTTAGTAGTTCCTGTTTGGGGTTCATATAGAATCCTATAAGGTAATCCCCAAAAGGAACCACTATGGGGCCTATGGGTAATTACACATAAAATACAAACTCTTAAGCCCTAACGGGAGGTCCTGCAGACGCTGCTTTCAGCTCGGGCCAACGTCAATGCCCGGGACAGCCACGAAGGAACTGCCTTGCATTGGGCCAACATCTGCAACAATCCTGAAGGAGTTCGAATTCTTTGCCAGGCTCTTGCGGACAGAAATATCTCAGCAGCCATGAAGTATTAGCTAACAAGCCCTAACTAAATTTATGGTATTGACAGCAGCAAGAACAGGAATAACACAGCGCAGCGATGATAATTGCTTACGGTTTCTTGGGAGTGCAGTGTTTTGTGCAGCTGTTGTACTCGGTGTTTGTGGGTTCAAGATCCTTAGATCTGGCATGTCTTTCTCTTATGCAATAATCCCTGAACATTCGGATCCTTGTTGTAAGCACAGACCTTAAACAAGGTACTATCGGGGCCTTGATAACTAGAACGGGTTCTGGGGTATATTATACTAACTAGAATAAAGGAGCCCTCGCAAAGCAAACAAAAAACACAATAATAAAGTTCATTATTAAGGCCCCTACATGACCTCTAAAGCTCTCAGCCCCAAAGAGTGCGTTTTTTCGGCGGCAGGCAGGCGCCGATCCCAGCCGACGCTGCTTCCCCGGGCTGACTCCCTTCGAAACGGCATGCGCATGTTCCGCCGTCGAGGCAAGTATGAAGTATGGGGATTCAGGGCTTAGGGTTCAGGGTTTAGGCTTGAAGGATTAGGGATTCGGTTTAGAGTTTTTCAGTTTAGAGTTTAGGGTTCTAGCCTCAGGGTGTCCCTGGCAGTAACTGCGTATCGCAACCCTTCGCAGTTCAGGTTTCGGGTTCAGCCTAGTCGTTCAGAGCCCCGATCATATCCAAGACTGGGCCAAGCCATACCCTAAAGTCGACCCGAAAATCACCAAACCCGCCACTGTGTATGATCACAGGCGATGAAGGAAATGATGCTGGGTTATTGTTAGATCAAATTTTGCATTGTTCTTGTTTCTCAGTCCTTGCATAGCAAAAATGCGATCAGTGGCACGTGTTGTTTAGCCATACCTCAGGCTTGTCCAGATCCCATCTACGAGTCTGCGGCGCAGTTTACACTGGGCACTCATGTTCCATCCAGGATCCACAGAAACGGTGAAGTTGCTTGGCATATAGGGTTCATAGTAGAAGCCAGCAAGTTGGAACATCAATATCCTCATGCCCTTAAGGTAGTGTCAAAGAAATCCCAGCACTAATCATCCTACATCCATGTTCCAACTTTCTAAGGTTCACTATAGACTCTTGGAGTTCAAGGATTTCAGGGTGGTGATGTTTTAGGATTTGGGCATCAGGTCTTTGAGAGGCCTTCCCTGAAGAAACACAGAGTACCTGAGCCCTGAATATCCCAATCTCTTGAGGGTTTCTTGCTGTGAGTTCTTCAATAATATAGGGGCCTTGATAATTAGAACAGGGTTTTGGGGCTCTTCATATTCTACATATAATTGGGAGCCCCCAAAATAGTATTGGTAATTATTTAGGCCCCTACAGTACATGTTTTTTGAAGGTCCATGTAGCTTAGGGCTTCCAAGAACCCCATGTTAAAGCTTGGGCTCTTCATTTACGGACCCTGGGCTTCCACTCATTTACCGGCTGAAACACACTGGGGCTGTTCTACATAAAATCCGATGAGGTGTAGGGCGGGGTCAGAGTTCGGGGGTTAGGTTCAAAGAGGTTTGAAGTAGATGTGTACGATTGAAGAACCCCGCCAGGGGGACCAGGATACGCGACAACGCCAGCACCCAAACCCCCAGACCCGAAACCTCACAGCGTTGAAACTATGACCCTTAGGCTCCATGTACTTAAATGGTGTATACTTTGACCGGGATTGTAACTTTGGTGCCACCGCATGTACTCTCTCTCTCTCTCTATATATATATATATACACAAATAATTACATACATTACTCGGTATTCTACCTGGACCCTCATATATACCTGGGAACCTTACACCGTCATGGCACCCGTGTATACTTCTAGAACCTTTTCAACAGCGCATGGGTCGTTCTCCTAATTAGGGTCCGTTTGTAAGAACCCGGAATGTCTGTTTAGGGTTCAGCGTTCAACGTTTTGCGGGGTTCTGGGTTTGGGGTTTAGGGATATAGTACTTAGGATACTATGTGTGGTGGTTCTTTATATAATCCACCCCACCCTGAAGCCCTATGCTACCCAGTAGGTGCAAACTGCCGGGGGCTTGGTTCTTGCCCGACGCCCCATGGAACCCGACGCGATAGAACTCGTCAAGCAGACCCAATGAGCAATCATACAGATGCAGCCCTACAGGTGCACAAGATCTAGGACATGTTCAGGTGGGTAGTTACCGTTATAGGAGCCTTATAGAAACACCTGTAGTTTCCTTTAACAAGACTCCCAGCAGGTGCCCACCTGGATTCCCTAGATTGACTAAACCCTAGACAAAAAAACATTAGGCTAGGCTTGCAACCGTAAATAACAGTAATAACAGGAAAGCAGTCCTGGTTCTAAACAGTCAAAACTGCCACAGCGAGGATCAGAATCAGAACAAGACGAACAAGACAACAGCTCAGGTGATTTATAGCCCTTACTCTCTTAACCCTACCGCCCCTCAAACAAAACAAGCAACCCAGAACCCTAACCTACCCTCCAACAAACTGAAAACCGCATACTAGTACATAGGCGCTCGCGCACACAACGAAAAAGACATACCACAGCGCCGCCCAGGTTCTTGATCCATGCCCGGGCGGATGTGGATGAGCGCTTCCAGATCTCGGCAACCGAACCTACCTGGTGGCTGCTTATGAAGGCTTGGGGTTTCTAACAGATTCCTGGAAAGGGTTTAGGGGTTGTTCTAAGGGATTGTATGGGGTTCATTTTCAGGGGTTCAGGTTTCTAAGGGGTTTAGAGGGTTCCTGTAAAGGGTTTAGAGCCTACGTAGGCTTGCGCTTACAGGGTTGAGGGTTTTGGTGCTCTCTGGCTTTGGGGTTTAGGCTCACGGGCCTAGGTTTCCAAGGGGCTTAGGGCTCAGGGTTCAAAAGGGTTTACCCATAGGCCCCAAAGTAGTTCCTTTTTGGGATTACCTTATAGGGTTCTAAATATGAACCCCCAAAAAGGAACTACTATGGGGCCTATATGGGTAGTGTTTTTAGGCATCTCGGGCTTCCCTACACCCTAGGTTTCAGGTAGGAGTGCGGGGGTTTTGGGGTTTTGGAGCTTCGGAGCTGTAGGCTTATCGCTTGTTAGGGGGTAAACCCTAAACCCTAAACCCTAAACCCTGGAGTGTGTGTCTGTGTGTTTCGCTGTTTTCTGAGGTGCTTTGGGGTGATCAAATCCTTAATTGATTCACCCTAGCAGTCGAAAGTTCTTCGAAAGTTCGGTATCCGGCTTTAGGATAGTAGTAGTGTAGGCTAGTCTATGGAAAGGGGCTCTACTTTATGACTATCATTTGCTTCTACCTTTCGGGCTCAGGGTTTGTAAGAGGTCCAAGCTTGGGCGAAAGCCTTATCGCAATAACTAAGCCGCCTGAACCCCTAAACCCTAAACCTTAACCCTAAACCCTAAACCCTAAACCCTACACCCTAAGCCCTAAACCAGACCTGGCCGAGGGAGCGAGCATCAAGCACAGACTCAGCCCGTCGAAGTTGACTGCGCTGGCTTACCACCGGAGTGGCGCCACACCGCTGATGCGCTTGGACTGTTAAAAGTAGGTTTTAAGCGTAGGTGTCTATTTAGATTACCCTGGCCGTTTAGATTCCGGATTCTGTTGACATGTGGGTTTGGGTTTAAGGGCTTGCAGCTTTGGCTAGGGACTTGTCACCTTATCCCAGGTCGAACTCATCGGATAAGGGAAGAACGAAGCCTGGATTCATTTGTTTGGTAGAAGTGTGTGATTCATTTCTATGTTCACGTTGGGCTCTCATCCGGTACTTGTTCCTGTTTGTGGCGAAGCTCAACAACGCTCTATGCCATTCTCACGGTATTCTCAGTCCGTGTGAGACAACTAGTGTATCAGCTAGCATGTCATCATGTCACGAAATATAATTAACAAAGTCTCGAGGCAGGTTGGACAGCTGGAGCTGTTAAGAAATGTAGGTATGGATGGCTGGACGGGATGTGATGTGAAGTCATTGTTGTGCCATGTCATGATATGTCATGTTACTTGATGTGATGTTATGCTTGTGCATGTTACAAGTCATGTAGTTTAGTCCATTTTGGATCGGTTATTGGTGTTGCTAATGCCAATGCTTAAGCTTGCGTATGTCTGTATGCATGCATGCATGAATGCATGCAAGCATGCATGCATGCATTAATGTATGCAAGTATGTATTTGTGTGTCTCTGAACGAATGAATGTATGTGTGTACGCGTGCATTCGTCTGTATGTAGGTGTATGTGTCTATGTGTATGCATGTACGTATGTGATGTGATGTGATGTGATGTGATGTGATGTGATGTGATGTGATGTGATGTGATGTGATGTGATGTGATGTGATGTGATGTGATGTGATGTGATGTGATGTGATGTGATGTTGTTTGATTTCGTGAGAGTGTTTGCATGAACGTATGTATGCATTTATGCACGTATGCACG
>CAJNDV010014347.1:38039-55425 GCA_905221635.1 Symbiodinium sp. CCMP2456
AGCAGCATCAGTAGCAGCATCAGTAGCAGTAGCAGTAGCAGTAGCAGCAGGAGTAGCAATAGTAGTAGTAGTAGTAGTAGTAGTAGTAGTAGTAGTAGTAGTAGTAGTAGTAGTAGTAGTAGTAGTAGTAGTACGGTAGTAGTAGTAGGTAGTAGGTAGTAGGTAGCAGGTAGTAGTAGAAGTAGTAGTAGTAGTAGTAGCAGCAGCAGCAGCAGCAGCAGCAGTAGCAGTAGCAGTAGCAGTAGCAGTAGCAGTAGCAGTAGCAGTAGTAGCTGGCGGCGTAACAGCAGCAGTAACGCATGCACAAGCCTCCGCAAGCCGATGCTGTTGTGCATGAGGTCTCCAAGCAGGTGCAGGTGTTGTCGGACCGGCTTGCCCATACGGAGGCCAAACGGAGCGGGAAGACACTGCCATGTAAAAAAATAAAACTCAGACGACTTCTCTCCTTTGCTGCGTCCCTCAGACAGGCTCTGCTGGCAGAAGAGCGGAAGCGAAGCTTTCAAGGTGAGCTTCAGGCCAGCGAGCGTTGAGACAGGGGACATCCAAGCTATCAGACTCTCCTACGTGGTAATGCTTCAGCAGAAGCCGTCGTGGAGAAGTTTGAGGTCATCCACCATTGCACAGTCGACCACGTTTGAGGCGAAGAAACATCAAAAGAATTCTTCTACTGTCAAGTGCTCTACGTTGTCGTTCGACCCAGCCCTTCATCCCGAGGCACCTCGCTCGACACATGCTGCGAAGACATTTCCCGAAGCCACTACAGCACCTTGAGTCGCTAGGTAAACATAATTCTACATTGAAGCCTGCCGCCAAAATGCCAAAGGATCCAAGTCCAAAGTGGAAGCCTGCACCTGCTGCCTGATCCACAGCCACAGTGTTTACGGCAGCCGCACCACCTTTTGCAAGAATTGCTCTTCAATCCTGGGGCCTGTGTTGCGGAACGCGCGCGCATCCCCGGAAGGGGTCGAACTGACACTGGACGGCACGCGCCGTGGGGGGTAGGCTTTCGGGCCAAAGAAAGCCAGCAAGCAAGAGAGAGAGAGAGAGAGAGCAGAAAGAAAGAAAGAAAGAGAGATAGAGAGAGGGACTGGGTTCACACCTCCTCCACAAGGCCCGTCAAACACGTGCGGGTGGGCCTTCGGCCTGAGGAGCTTCAGATGCTCCTCATGGCCGGGCGAAAGAGAGAGAGAGAGAGAGAGACAGAGAGAGACAGAGACAGAGCGAGAGAGACAGAGGCGGAGAAGCGTCACACAGACCCAACAGGACCACAGGGCGCGATGTCGCCCGGTGCTTCCGTTGTCTGCTGCAGAAGAAGAAGACGGAGACAGAAAGAAAGAGAGAGATTTCGCTGCCGTTCGTGGCGACTGAGATCGAGGGAGCTTCTTGAGAGCTATTCAGCGCGTCTGAACCGGTGAACAGCCCAGACCTGAGTGCCTTTCGTCAGGCTTCCCTGGCAGACCGGGTGCAGGCAGAGACTGCCGAGGTACAGCCATGCCCAGCGCAAGTACCTTCTGTCGCTTCTTTCGGTTCAACTGTGGGTTCTCGGGTCAAAAACCGGTGCTAAGTATGGCTTAATGTCGGGCAACATGGTCAGTCAGCAGTTAGCTGCAGTTGCTGTCACTGCTAAAGGGATTGCCGCAAAAGCAAGTGGCCGTTGGGATTCACTAAGATGGCCAGTTCTTAAGACTAGATGCAAGTACACCCCCGGAGCAGCCGTCGGGTGCCAGTTGGCAGGAATTGCGACAGCAGCTGATCTCGGAGCAGAGCGCCAAGGCGTGGACGCACCTGTTCGCGCAATGTTGCAGGTCGAGTTTTGCATGATGGCGGTTTTGGAGTGCACTAGGATAGTTGCTAACCAAAGGCAGACAGTCCATGGGCGGCTAGCAGATCATTAGCTTTGTTCATGTCAGGCGGAAGCAGAAAGGCTACACGGGCTTGCGGAGGCCTGTTTTGTTGTGGTTTGCTGACAGCAGGGATGTGTTTCAGGGAGGAGTGATTCAAGCAAACAGCGGAAGCCGTAAGAGCTTACAAGGTGGAGCTGATCAAGCTGTCCCGCAAGCTCCAGCTAGCGGAGAGCCTTCTGCTCAGCAACGGCTGGCCTCGCAAGCGGCAGCTGAGAGATCCTTTGAGCACTTTCACCAGCTTCGCTCGCGAGTGGCCACGCGTCGCCAAGGTGACCTCGCCAGCAGCCAGCGCCGGGAGGAGCAAGCCCAGAACGGCGAAGCGGAGGCCTGGCAAAGTACCTCCCACTGATTACAGCACCCGGCAGGCCTTGTTCTGTCATTCACGCTGTAATGTGAGTGCTCGTGTGTGTGTGTGTGTGTGTGTGTTTGTAGGTCCGTGGGTATCTTTGCAAATGTATAGTCAAGGTGGGTTTACGGGCTTTGTGGTACTTCTTTGTCTTGTCCAACTAAGCAGTCTCTGGCCGTGATGGCATGTAATTTAGAAACTGTCTTCGTTGAAAGCCAAATTGGCAGAATCGGCCGGACGCGCTTCTACATGCATGCCACTGTAAACTACAAGTATATAGGCTGCGGCCGTCTCATGATTGCTCGTGCATGTCTGGGTGTGGTTCGGGGTGCCGGCACGGCTTGCAGATGTGTGCAGTTACAACTCGCACCTCCAAATTTCCGGCGCGAAACAAGGTTGCAGACAGTCGCTGTAAACTTTCCAATTGAGCTTTTGTGCGCAAGACTACTTAATTAATTATACATGCACAAGCCTCAGCACGTCACACTGTGACTCAGTCATTGAGTATGTACTCCGGCAAGCCTTGTCGTTGTGGATACCTCTGCACAACATGGACACCGCAAAGCAGACTATCCGTCACCGGGGCATGTGACGGCATGCAGCCATGTTGGCGGCTGGCCCAATGCTCGCATGGGAAACTCAGCGGCTGGCTCCATGGGCTCGGGAGCTCAGCTATGACTTTCAGCGGCGTGTGTGTGTGTGCGCGTGCGTGCGTGCGTTTTTCGCTTTTGATTCCGTGCTCTCTGTTGTGGTGTGAGGGAGGGTTGTCACGATCGGCACAACGGGGATGAGGAGAGCTATGAAGTGGGTTTGATGTGCTGCTCGCAGAGCTAAAAGGGTGGATGGCGTGTCCCCGAAGCCCCTTATTGTTTGCTGCCCAGTCTCCGCACACCTCCCCAGACGAGTAGTCACACACTTTCCTGTTTTCAACGTATCACCGCCGAATCACCGCTGGTATGCATCGTTCTTCCAAAAAATGTCCGAAGCCATCAAGACTTGCGGAGAAATTGTGTTGGCATCTTCGGGCTGAGGGATGGTGTTCAACTAGTCTCCATATTCGTGATGCCAAGCGTTCCTGTCCGACATCCTCTTCTTTGCTCCAAGCCCGGTCTCGCATATCTAGATGCGAATGGTCAGCCCTGCCTCTGTTTGCTCAAGCCACCGTAAGACTTGTCTACCTGTGCAAGCACCGTCGGCCATGCCCACCGCAGGTTTTTCATGTCGGTTGTCCGCCAGGTATGTACCGAGACCGATGCTGATCGATCTAAACAGAAATAGCCTCAATCGTCAGAGGCAAGCTTCAAGAGCCGTGGCAGAGACTCAGGTGATGCTTCAGCATTGGGCAGCGATGCGCTCAACGCATTGGTCGGTGCCGCGCCGGACAGAGTCAACCTGTTGGTTTCCAGGCACAGAGGCACCGAGGTGGAGATCAGCGGGGTGGTTGCGTCCGGTCTCTGGTCGGCAGGAGACAAGGGAGGGAGAGAGTGACAGAGTTAGGCTCAGCTAGATATCACCTCTTTCTAGGATGTTGAAGGTTTGGCCAATGGCTGCCCCAATACGTCCAGGGGCCCCCGCCGCACCCCTCGCCAGAAGTAAAAGGCATAGACAGACGAATGGCCTTGCCCAGGCCTCGATGGTTCCCTATCACCCACAGGTCCGTGCCATAATGTGCTGCTAGCTGAGAGTCCTCAACCTCAACTGTTGACCTGTCTGCAAGATGGAGGTAAACGGGGACCAGCCAAGCCCCTAATTCAGACAGTGCCAATCGGTGATTCTTCGGGATCTTTGCTTCCTGGTGTTTAGTGACTCTGCCCCGTCCCGCATGGCTTTACCATGCCGACTTCCGCGGACTAAAGAAACAATTGGGCCAATTGGCATTGACGTGAGGCAAGTACGTCCCGGGTTGGCATGTTGTAAAGCTTAGCTTGGTGAAGCTTCCTGATAAATGAGAAGGTGCGCTGCTCGGGCCTTGTTTGTTTGGCCCGAATCGTCTTTGGTTCCTGACACAGCAATTCAATTCGCAGTCTTGCCTGCTCAAGGTGTGTGGAGGGATGAGCAGGGCTCGCGCTACGAGCTTGAGTTGCAAACGCCCGGCCCGGGACTCTGTCATTTGCCAAATGAGTGCGATTTGCAAGCACCCGAGCATCAGGATTTCGGTTGGTGTCCCAGGTCACAAGGCTTGTAGCTGCAATTGTCAGCGTACAATTAGTTAAGATCCAAGTATGCGGTGACTCCTTCCCCGAGACCAGCACGGCTGCCGAGGCCGAAGTTTGAACGTCACAACATACAGGCGCTTCCGATGGTTCGCGTGGGGTGTGAGCAAGTCTTAAAAGTCTTAGAAGTGCAATATAGTACAACGACACGTGCGGGGAAATCGTTTCGGTTTATGGTAGGCACACTCATCATACTGCACCTTGCTGGCAGAGAGCCAGCTTACCCCGACTGCAAAGCCCGGGACGGCGCATGAAGTCCGATTGCATCTTGACAATGCCTTCGGGTGGTGCCTTGCAGGTTGCACCAAGCTCAAACGCGCAAAGCAGCTACAACTGTTCATTGGTGTGGGGAACGTAAGATGTTTGTTGCTGCAGTCCTGCTTGCCTCCGAGATCCAACCTGGACTGTGCTTGGAGATGTTGCTGTTCTGAAAGGATCGTGTGCCTGTTGAAGCTAGGCAGGGATGTGGGGCGTCGGTTGGGGTGATGGGGCCAGAAGCAAAGCGAAAGGGAATCACAGCTTCACCTGGAGGCCTGATGGTGTTGTCAGAAGCACACCTGGCCTCATCCGCACCTGGGCAGAATCACATCTCCGAAAAGCAACAGCCAGACGTTGCGTCTCTCTTGTGAGCCGGCTGGGCGTGTGAGCAGAAGTTGGCCAACCCGAAAAAGCTTGCGCTGTCATTCCGAAAATCAGCCCGAGGTTTGGAAGTTGGACGTGACAATTCCGAGAGTGTGGTCTGGGGGAAAGGCAGCTTGGGCAAGCAGCTTTGCCATCGGTGTATAAGTCGCCGGTCCCCGACCTTTTGAATACCACATAGAAGGCAGAGCCGAGACAGCCGAGACACCCAAATCCAAGGCTTCAAGCTGCAGCTGGGATCTAGCACCCCCGAGTCGGCACCTGACTCGGTTCTCTGGGTGGCAAAGGAGCGATCGGTGTGCATGTGCATTTAGATAAACTGATGTAAGTCGCATTTCTCAATGCCTCATTGTGCATCTCAGCTTCAGCCTGAATGCTGAAAGGAGGAGGGTTTCTACACCACTCCTCCCCGCTCTCACTGTCCCTTTGCACGGTCAAGGATTGGAGCTGCCCCTTTAACCCTTGTTCCTTTGCAGGATGGCCGGAAGCGGCCCTTCTCCTGGGCCAGGATCACACCGTATCGAACAACGGTGCGTCTCACCCCAAAGGCAGAGAGGGGTAGACATGGATCAAATGGATTTCTGCTAGTTTCAGACTCAGATGCTAGGTTGTTGATCCGGGCTTGGCAGTGGAAATTCCGTGCTTTCCGCGCCTGCTTCCTGAACAAACTAATTTCTAGCCGACTCGAACCGCCATGATGGCAGTTCAGGCTCACCCACAATTGATAGGTGAATCTGCATTCCACTTCGTACTTCCGGTCAGGGATATCTCGAAGCACTCTAAATCCAGTTGAAGCGCTGCCGTGCAGGCTTCGCTTAGTGATCCTGGCACTTCCAGTTCTGGAACCAGGCCCAGGCCATGGCCGGGAGCTGGAAGACGGCCTCACGGTGCTCACGGTGCAGGACGGAGCCTTCCCCTGCGCTGCGGACGAAAGCCAAGGAAGCTGCATGGCCAAGGAAGCTTGGCTTACTGGCGTGCTCAACTCGATCCTTTCGCAGGCTCAGCCACCCAAAGCAGTGGAGGAGTCGAAGGCGGAGGCGCTGTGCACTCTCCGAGCCAAGTGCCAATTAGAATAGCCTTGCTTCCTGGACTAGGCCAAACCATCACATGGCGAGAAGGCGAAGAAGAAGTGCCATGCATGTGGATGTAAAGGTGCCAGGTCCTCCGCCCGGTTTGCACGCAGGCGGCGCAGTCAGTGGAGAAGTCGACGTCGTCGCAGGAGCCTCTCAGTGCACGTGCGGCAATGCGCACAGTTGCTTGCTCAATGCAAATTGCAAGCTGCAGACTTCCTTCTTGCACTATTCCGTGCTGACTCCGACAGGCCGAGGAGGCTGCTTGCAAGGAGCCATCTTTAAAGAAGGTGCGACAGACAAAAGGCGAGAGACGGCGAGCCGGTTCCCTGTGCAGGCGAAGACCGCGGAATCTGCATCGCTTGCATGCAAGACAGAGGCTGCCTGCAGTTGTGCCGCCAGCCTCATCAACTCTCTTCAACGTACAGTGCCATGGTCCTCCGCCGCATGCGCCAGGATGCAGCAGACAGTGGCGCCACAGGAAGTCAGGACAAGGTGCGTTGCTCTGCGGGCAAATTCTGCATCCCAAGCTTATCTTTCGTTGCGGTTGGTACCTCTGGCCTTTGGCATACCTTCGAGTAGCTTTCGTACCGGCTGTTGCCTTTTGCCTGGCCCAATGCTCGTCAGCCTGTGCAGCTGAAGGCGTGCAGGCGCTGCAGTTTTGAATGTATAGTCTTTTGCTTCGATAGTTCTGAACGCCACATGGAGCCTTGGCGAAGTCTCTTACAAGAGTTAGCCGATGTGCTCGAAACAGAATTCGCCAAGTTGCAGAAACTGGAACGGCTCGCAGAGGGCTTCGGAGCCGATTCAGGGGATTCAGGAGACACGGCCTTTGGAAGGGCTGCGACAGTCCCACCAAAGCCGACATCACTTCCATGCTCTCCATACACTCGTTCAGAGGATCAGGCCTCTCATCTGGAAAGCTCGTGGGTTCTTGCGAAAGCACTCCCATCACTGCCGTCCGTGGCGGCGGACGAAGACGACCTGAACAGCGATGCGGTCGATGACGTAACACGTTCGATCAAGTCGTTCGTGACACAGTCGTCGATGGGCTCCACAGCTTCGGCACAAAGAGGACGGTCGGAACGCACCCACTTCAGGGTTGTTCGGGCCACCAAGAGCTGCCATCGTCTGCAGAAGAAGCCATGGTACGTACTTAATCCAGATCAGAGTAAGTTTGCAGGCAGGTGGCAGGCTCTTGTGGCCTGTTGTCTGCTCTTTGTCGCTCTGGTGACTCCAGTTCAAGTCGCCCTTCTAGAGCCAGAGTTTGATTGGATCTTTCTTGTGGGCATCTTCGTGGACGCCGTTTTCGCAGTTGACCTCTTCTTACAATTCATCACAGCATACCCAGTAACCACACCACAAGGAATCACCTGGGAGATTCAAGCATCAAAAATTCGGGGCCGCTACCTGAAGTCTTGGTTTGGCCTGGACATTTTGAGCATCCTGCCGTTCGATGTTTTGACGCTGGCCCTGGAGGCGAACGAACTCCGAGAGCTGCAGGCGTTAAAGGTAATTCGCGCCCTACGCCTGATGAAGCCACTTGCCTTGTGGGTGTGGGAAGTAAGCAGAGGAATTGCGTTTTCATGTCATTACGTGGGGAGCCATGGGGAAGTGGGGTGGGGCTCTATATTCTCAAGTCACGTGCTGCTGGCTTACTTAAACCCACATGTATCTTGGGAACGATTTAAGACCTGGACCTAGGCTCCTGCGGCTTATGAAGACATCCAGGGCCCTCCAGGCGATGGAGGTGCCCCTTTCAATCCCCTACCAGCAGTTTGCCTTGATCCGTTTCGTTTTGATTCTCGGCTTCACTTGCCACGGCCTGGCATGTCACAAGGCAGCATCTGGCATCTTTTGCCGCCTGTTCTTTTGCCACAACGAGGCTTGCTGCAAGCTGTCTTGCAAACTGCCAGTGAGGTTTGTGGGCCATGGCCTTGACGTTGGAGAATTCCAGTTCACCTCGCTGGATTGACTTGGTGCAGACAGGCCCAGCAGGTTCCGCTGAAGCTTCGCCTTTCCAGATTTACGTAGCAGCCTTCTACTTTTGCAGCTTGGATCCGAAACGACTTCTAGCGGGGTCTATGCCTCCTGGCTTGTCCGCGTAGCTTCATGTAAGGTGAGAACTTTAAAAGCGTGGGCTTCGATGTTGAATCATGTGAGGCAGCTATACGATCACTTCAGTTGGCTACGGCGACATTAGTCCTCAAAACAATCTGGAGCGCATGATCTGCACTGCTATCGTTCTGTTTTCTGGCCTGGCGTGGGCATATATCATTGGAGAAGTGGGTGCCATTGTAACTGACATGACCTCGGAGGGGCAGGACTTCCGGAGAACGATGCACCACTTGAACTCAATGATGAAAAGACAAGGGCTCGGCTTTGACCTTCAGTGTCGCCTACGTCGATACTTTCTCCAGAACAGACAGCACTCACGCTCGAACGGCAGTCCCTCATGTCGAGGATGAGCCCGCAGCTCCAGTCTACCTTTTGCATTGCAGTGAACCATCGGTGGCTGCAGAAGGTGACATTCCTGCGTAAGTTCATGTTCTACATCAGAGAGCAAGTGCAGATCGGCTCGTATGTAGCTCCTTATGAGGCATGCATGGCAGAGATTGCAAAGTGCTTAAGGCTGGGTGCTTTCGCACAGCAGGAAACCTTCGACAATGTGCAAGTTCTCTACATCCTGTCTAAGGGACTCGTGGTCTTGAACAGCAAGCTTCGATCTGAAGGTGAGGTTTGGGGGGAGGATTTTGTCCTCGAGGACACCTCACTGATTCTACCGGTGGCAGGCTATGCCGTAACGTACCTCGAGACGCTCTCGCTGAACAGAGAGGACTTCATGAGGGTTATAGAAAGGAAGAGGTTTTCTTGCCCTCAACTTAAAAGAATGGTTCGACGGTACTGTGTCCGCATCGCCGTGTACCGGGGTATTCTAAGAGAGGCCCAAAGGCGTCGCTTACAGCCGAAGCCGAGCATACACCTTTTAGAACCGCGTCGCCATCAGATGGTCGCCGCAAGACTGCCTGAAACGCCCCCGACGTCGCCAGCACCAGACGCTCCAGCCCTCCCTGGAGCTCCTGAGGAACTTCGTTGACCACGGTCCTGGCGCTGCATTTTAATGAATCATTCTTCGTTCTGACTAGTCTGCTGGGCCTTCTGATCACCGAGATGTGCCAGAAGCAACCTCGGCCCGAGACACTTCAGCCCGGGCCATCCCGGGAGCCCCTGTTTTCGTCTCAGTTTCCGTCGGCAGAATGCCTCCGCTTGTGTGCCCTTGAGCACCCGTGAGGGCCGCCGCCGAAACAGAAACCCTCGACTCTTTTGCGTAGGCGTAAACTTTGTGGATTGTGCCCAGCTTGGAGTGTCGGCAGTGAGATGCAGTGAGCACTGGCAACCAGAGTCTGATCACAGCGGCCAGTGTCCATTCACCTGTGTGCAAGCACTGGGAGGCCAGGCAAAGCACCCAGTGCCTTGGAGTCGTTGGATTGGAGCAGGGGCTGTCCTTGTAAATGCCTTTGGTTGCTGGGGTGGCCATGTGGAGACGCTGCTGGAACAAGTCTTGACGTAAGGAGTTCAGTCCAGCCAGAAGAAGGACGGTAACGCACCTGTCTGAGGGTTTTATGTCAGGAGTCAGACGCAGTTGCAGGAGCTTCGTCGGAACCCTTGGAAAAAGACAAAGCGAGGACGGACGAAGAGAAGGAGCCGGAGCATTTTTCCATCCTGATGTGGCTTGTGCCAGTAGATCTGCGTGGGCACGATGGGGGCCGCTAGGGCCGGCTTGTAATGCTCATCCATGACCAGGCCCGCTCAATTGTCGGATTCTTGTTCTGCCAGTGTCTCATGGTTCGGTGTGGGAAATCGAGCCTCCAGTGAACGGTTCAGCGCATCTAGCACACATCCCTACCAAGCTCAAGACGCAGGAGGCTCGGGAAAAGGCAGAGAAGGCGAAGCGCAGGGAAGAGAAGTCGGCCGCAGAAAAGTTCGCCACGCACAAGGCGTGGCAGATGGTTTGGTAGGATGCTTCTGCTTAAGGCACATCCGGTTTGCATGTCACCTCGGGCTGTCTGGAAGTTGTGCACCACCCGGGTGGTGGGTAGGAGTTGTTCAGACGGCTCGTTGCAAACAGGGCCTGGATTGCAACAGTGCCAGCAAGTGCGGCCTTCTGTCAGGCTGCCGCATGGCGGGGAGTGCAGCTTGAATACTTTGATTCATCTTGTCAGTGCTCCTGCAACTGGAGTGTCGACCCGGCGAGGTTGCCGGCAGTCACAAAGATGCCCTTCAGTCTAATCTGACCGCTGAGCCATCTCTGAGTTCTTTCTGCCCTACATAACCATTCCTGTAACCGTTCCCGACGTGAACGTCTGCAGCATGCAGGGATCCAGGCAGCAAGTCCAGTAGGTTTCTGGTCTCCAAGGCACTTGAAGTTTGAGAAAGCGCGGGCATCACTGGAGAAGAGCCTCGGATGTGAAGCTGCGAAATCTCGCGGTCTTGACTTTGGGATACTTCGGGCCGGGCTGCTGGATTCCGGGGACACGTTATCGCCCCAAGTTCATTGGAGACAAGAACGAGCCATAGCCTATGAGGCCTTATGTGACCATGAGGGCTCCTCTTAGAGCCCCTCAGGATCGACTTCGAAATTCGGGCTGCTGAGCGAAGCGTGGCAGAGAAGGCGAGGCAGTCCGAAAGTACTGAGACAACGAGCTGCTTTGTAAAAGTTTTAGCCACAGATCCTGAACTTATCATTTTGAACGGTTCTCTGCCCGAGGGCGAAGACGAGGAATCTGCGAAGAAGAAAGTCAAGAATCTGAAGGAGGGCAAAGACATGAGTGAGGCCACTCGCATGGAAGCCTGACGATAGCTTCGTTCGACAGACCCGACACAGCTGACTGTCAGGCAGAATCTCAGCTTGAGGCTTTGGAGAAGAAGGCCTCGCGACACTAGCGGGCATTGCGAGTTTGTCAGTGACGGCGTATTTCCCTGAAGGCTTCCGACGCACGCATCGCCGAGCTTGACGCTAACGAGCGCTTGTCGGTGGAGGTTTGGTGCAGTTTTGATGTGTTCGACATGCGGGCCAGGTCCGCTCAGCGCATGCGTCGGAGTGAGTGCCATGCAGGAAAAAGCCACCGAAATCCTCACGAGTGAGAAAGCCTCCCGGACGCAAAAGAACGGAACGGGCCGCGGTTTGTTTTGAAGGAACGGAGAGCTCGTGTGCTGCCGCTGCATCGAGGAGTCCGCTGAGAAGACAGTGGCTTCGATGAGCCGAGCGGAGAAGCAGGCGTTGGAGAAGGCGCCAAAGTGACCTCACAAAGTGAGCCTCTCCCTTAAACGCTCCATTATCGGCAGAGTCATTCGTCGCGCCCTGCGTTCTGGGGCTGAGATACGACGGGAGGCGAAATCAGCAAAGACAAAGCTGGAAGTCTATGCCACGGAACAAGAGGCCGAGTGCTTGAAGTTGAAGCGATCTCAGCTCAGCGCTTGCAGTCTATTTGTCTCAGCGTTCGGGTCGCGTTTTCAAGATATCATTGCGCCTCCGCCAAGCTTAGGCTGTCCCAGACGAAGACTTCTCCTGACATCTTGTACGTAAGATTTCGCAGACACTTCTAGTTACCTTCATTGCATCTTGCAGAAATGGTCGGATCGCTGACAGGGTTTGTCTGACTCCTTGTTGAGGTAGACCTGTGGACTGTGTGCATGCAGAAGGCATTGCGGAAGATCATCGAAGAGAAAGAGAAGGCAGAAAGCGCAGCATACAAGGATTCCGCTGCAGAGTTGATTGCTGGCAGAAAGAGGGCACCGACTGGGTTTGGAGACACAGAATGGCCCGACATGGAGATGGAAACACACTTCCAGCTGAAACCCTAGATCGACCACAGATTGGCTTCCTGCACGACGCTCATGTCTCACCTGTTGTGCTATCCCCGGTGGCATGTGCTTCGCGTATGCGCCGATCGCCCCCATGAACAAGCCGGTGTACTAAGAGAGTTGAGTATCCACCGCAGGAATGTGCCATGGAGATGGCCAAGGCACTCAAGTTCCTGCGTGGGTTGTCGCCACCTTCATCTGCAGTGATCTGACTGTGTAGATGATGCCGCAGAATGCTGCAGTTTGAAGGCGACAGTTGTCACACGGCAGGCATTGGAATATGGTAAGGAGAGAGAAAAGGCACAGAAACTTGGCTGCAGTTGCTCTTTGAGCTCCGAGGCGGATTGGCTCTGTGAAGCCAAAAAACGCGGTGTTGTAGGGGTAGGTTGGTGCCCGGAGCCCCGCCAAGGCAGACCCTGGAGGCAAAGACTACAGAAGAGAAGGCGCAACCAGGGTATTTCCAGCACTGCCCTGTATCATTCTGGGTGGCAACACACAGCTTCCTAGGTTCTCTTGCACGCTGCGCGTAATCTTTCCGGATTCTGCGCCTGGCGACTGGCTTGAGGAAATCGAGGCTGAGATCGCAAAGCTTCAACAAAAGTTGGCCTTGTGGCTGCATCTGGCACGTGGCTTGAGCAGGTTTGAAGGTAAGCAGGATAGTCAGATAGTCAGCTTGGCGAGCGACTCAGGAGGACATTCGCAAGGAGAAGGAGACGGCGCAAATCCTGGCCACGCTGAAGGACTGCAAGACGGCAGTGCGGAAAAGCTTCATTCAAGGATGTGCACGGTCATACAAGGGGTAAACCAATAGACCCACAACACCTTTCTGCCTTTTCTTCCTCGACAGAAAAGTCCTCAGTGCTCAGCGGCTCAGCACAGGATGCCGCCGAGAAGACCTCCTTCCAGCGAGCTCGTGGGCTCGAGAAGAAGGCCACCAAAATCGCCACTGATCCTCGGCAGCGAGGCCGTTACGCAAAATCAATCAAAGCAGCCTCTACCCCGATCTTGTCTTTCAAGTCTTTAGAGCCAAGGAAAAGAGAACCTCGACTGAAACCTTGGAGAAGCTGGACCAGAGCTACGAGGCTTGAGCGATCGTAGTGTAGCGAGTCAGTAACTTACCACCGTTGACAACAGGCCGATCCGGCCAGTTTTTCAGAGTATATTGACCTATTATGACCTATTAACCTCTTTGCACGAAATCGTTGTGATGTTGGAGCACTCGGTGTGTGGCCAGCAGGTCTCTAGCAGGGAGGCAGCTGAGCAAGAGGCAGCTGCGCTACAGGCCTCCAGCCGCTTCTAGAGGTGTGAGAACGTGCCAGCGCCAGAAATGCAAGGCATCCAAGAGCCGCGTAGCAGCCGAGCGGAGGATGCAGGTCCTTGCTCAGGGGTTAAACGGCAAGACACAACGGAAAGATCAACAGCGATCTGAGTCTCTGCGTGGCACATGCCGGACGAGAGCTCGCGGGCTTGAATGCAGGAGAAACAAGGCGATGCTCCCAGGATTGTCGAGGCCAAGGTGCACAACTCTTGCGGCTTAAATGTTTGTTACTGGGTCTGGAGCTTAAGCGAGTTGCCGGAAGGACGCCGTCAAGAAATCGCGTTCTGCACGGAGTGCGGCCGAGCGCCGTGTGGAGGAAGCAAAGAAACGGATCCAGGCAGGAACACGGCCAAGGCCGTTCTGAGCTGGGTCCGGCCTTGCTTCCCTGAGTCGAGGCCCTGCAGGAGAGCGTCCGCAACGCCTCCGCCGAGGCCCGCAACCGCGCTGTGCGACGAGCAGAGGCAGAGGAGTCACCAGGCTCAATAGCAGGCCATGCGCATGCGCATGCAGAGCAACCGGAGGGCTGCTGCCACTACCACTACCACTACGACGACGACGACGATGACGACGACGACTACTACTACTACTGCTACTACACTGCTCCAGTTTTTGAAAAGGCATTGGTGACGGATGTTATGCTGTTATGCTCGATTTGCCATCCCTCGTGAGTGGCAAAGCACGTGCTTCGAGATGCCTGCGATTTGTCCCTTGAGTTGCTGCTTCGACAGCTTAAGGCCAAGCTTCGTTGAACTGTAATAAGAGGATTTGCAGGAGGCTGGCAAGGAAATCGCATGAAAGACTTCCTGAGTGGCTGCTCCATGTATGATTCACAAGGATGAGGCTATGCCCACCTTGTGCCACGGTTCGCAGCGTCAAAATACGTACTGCAGTTTGCGCCACAGCTGGTGGTACTTCCAACATGCACAAACGAGAGCTGAGGAAGTTGAAGAGTCTGCGGAGAGCCTTGGATGAATCCGAAGGCAGACTGCACCCAGAAAAGGCCTCGGCAACAGTTCAGCCTAATTAAGCGGCCTTGTAGGCATCTGAATTTGGCGAAGTATTGTCCGAATTGACAAGAAGCGACCGGAAGTCGGCTGGCCTGCCTGCCATTGCTCAGGATCGCAGGAGAGTGCCAAGGAGAAGCTGGAGGAGCTGAGCTTGCAGGCAGCCCGGGGTTCGGCAAAGATGAATTCCCGCAAACGAGCTCACATGGGCATCTGCTGTCGTTTTGTCGTGGTTCAAGTGTTTAAGTCTTAGCTTGCCCTTAACATACTTACCTCCAGTACGAGATGGAAAACAGATCCAGAAGCAAGACTCACATCCAAAACCTTCATTCAGCTACAAAAGAGAGTAACAACATTGTAACACATCTCGCCAGCTATAGCAGATACAAGAGTGCATGGATCGATAACACACAAGCTGTCTTCCTGACTTCGTAGGCACCGATGTCTGGTGCTTCAAGGTCGAAACGTCCGGAATCGCAAGCCCTTCCGCCCCGCCGCTCCGTCCCCCCGAAGCTACGTCGAGGCTGTCCGTCATTAGTTCATCGATCAATCGAGATCATCGACCCGGCCTGATAATCATCAGCTCCGGCTTTATTTTTAGCTGCCTAGGCTTGTCATCGGCTCTTCCGAAATGGTGAAGCTTTTTGTTTGTTTTTTTGCTGCGGCACAGCAGCCTATAGCACACGCATCGGCCGAAAGCACAGCAGCATTGTAATTCACAGCCGTTCAACTTCCGGGTGACGTCTAGAATACAAGGCATTTGCAGCCAGGGGTTTGGAGTCGTAGTGAGGCCTGACAACCGGATGGGTCCGGGGGGGTTGGATCATGCCGCAATGTTGAATTTGTGTGGCGAATCAGATCAACATCTGAAGGTGCCGCATGCGCCCAGACGGGAAACAGAGAAGCAAGGATCAAACGAGCGCATCTAAGGAATGCAGTAGGTAGGGTGCGGGCTCACTTTCGCAGCTGCCGGGGTCAGAGCAGCCTTCGAAGCACGATCCGGCGCTTCAATGCCAAGAGGATGCATGGTTGCGAAGCTTGTGAACGCCCGGAGTGCGTCTAGCCGGCTTGAGGTCAAAAAAGCAGAGGAGGACCGCAAGGCCGCCGAAAAGGCAGCTGCAGAGGCCCGGGACTTTCAATTAATCGCTTGCCCTGAATGTTGAAAGTTCATCCCGCCTCGGGAAGTCGAGGCCCCACTCCACGGCTAGAGTTAAGCCATACGCGGCACTTGCATATGCAATCTCATCTTAAGTGCAGTTTTCGTCCTACAGAGACCAGCAACGCAAGTGGTCAAAAATGGTGCAGTGACAAACGGTCTGACAACGTTTAAAGCAACCTTATCGTAGCATGACCAGCTTGCCCGGAAAGTCCCCGTCGCTGAGGCCGGCAAGCCGAGTCGACCGCAGGCTCTGCTTCAGACATGCATTGCTGCAAGTCACTGCAAGTCTCGTTCGCAGCAATGCCTGGCGAATTCACGCACGTCTTCACAGGACAAGAGTTAAGGCAACGAAGCGAGCGGAGCAGGAGTGACCGCTCTCAGCGCCTCACGGTCAAGGAGACGTGCTCAAAGTGCATGCGTACCATCGCCTGACCTGATTCCCCTTCTCATCGGTGGCCAGGGTGTCCATGTGCTCGCTCGTGTTGAAACGTGGCCGAGATGCTCGACAGACACTTGCCTCCGTAAGATGTCAGCTTGTTCAGAGCCCCTCACCAGGTTTCACAGCAGGGGCAGTGGTTTGTAGTGCCAGAATCACACTACGGTTGCTGTATCTGACGGCGAAAGCAGCGTGTCAGGTCCTGGACGAGTTTCGGAAGCTCACTACAGACAAGTGAGACGAGCGTCCAACTGTGGATATGAGGTACGACGCGCGAGCGGCTCCAGGGTGGCTCCGAAACAGTGGTCAGACTTGCTCGTCCATTTTGCTCTTCCGAAATTTCCACAACTCCCCAGCACCGAAATTTCCACGGACATCTGCAGGTGGTCTGCCAGTGCGGTTCATTTGCCCGTAAAGTTGAGAATCTGGGTCATCTGCAGGTCTCTGCGCATGCGCGGGTGCTGGCCGAGAAGCTTCGGCTCCTGGAGGTGCGAAGACCAGCGACGCTGGCACTTGGTTGTAATCAGGAACGGAGGACTCAAAGTACCAGTCACCGTGTACCAAATGGTGGCAACATCTAGAAAGCTTTCCTTCGTGGGTTCGGAATCTCCGGGTCACGGGTCCAAAAAGACTATGTTAATCAACTATGCAGTTCTTTGGGTGATACCAAGTCCTTCTGTATTTCATACACGTGCAAGCTTCATGTGTGCTGGCATCCACCGAGTCCACTGCTTCAAAACACTCTACAGCTCTACCTACGACCACGTCACTACGTGCGTGAGATCTACACACTGTTCGGCTGTAGGACGAGCGAGACGCCGTCGATGAAGCAGCCAGGGCTTCAGAGGTGCCGCATATCTGCTGAGGTTTTCATGGGCAAGTCGATCATGGGCACATGTGAGTCACTGGCTCTTGTCTTCGTTGCTCCAAGAGGGTGCTGCCGAAGCTAAGCTTCCGTGAAGCCCAGATACATCACGTCATAGTAGCGCGCCATGGCGCTGAAGCGGATCCAGAAGGAGCTACAGGACCTTGGGAACGACCCGCCGGCGAATTGCTCGGCTGGGCCAGTTGGAGACGACATGTTCAACTGGCAGGCGACCATCATGGGCCCACCTGACTGTCCCTACTCTGGCGGCGTGTTCTTCCTGAACATCAACTTCCCATCCGACTACCCGTTCAAGCCGCCAAAGGTGCACTTCACCACGAAGATCTACCATTGTAACGTGAATTCGAACGGGGCTATCTGCCTTGACATCTTGAAGGATCAGTGGAGTCCAGCATTGACCATCTCGAAGGTCTTGCTGTCCATCTCGTCTTTGCTGACAGACCCGAACCCCAACGACCCGCTAGTGCCGGAGATTGCCCAAGTCTACCTCAAGGACCGGGCCAAGCATGATACCACGGCGCGCGAGTGGGTCCAGAAGTACGCGAC
>CAJNDV010014347.1:55525-73891 GCA_905221635.1 Symbiodinium sp. CCMP2456
CGAGTGGGTCCAGAAGTACGCGACCTAAGCGTCAGAGTTCATGAATCAGCTGATGTTTAGAGTGGAGTTGCAGCATTCGTGGCCTTCTGCGTGGAGCAAAAATTTTGTTTGAGAAAGGATGCAAGTGCATCTGTATGTGGCTAGGTCCCCCACCCCGACACCCCTGTTCCGTCCACGTCTGTCCAACTCCTTTTCAAAAAGCTTCTGTCTCGATCAGCAGCCTTCAGGTGTTGAAGCCATACTGTAGTTATTGGCGGTGCATTCCACAAATCGTCTGTGCTTACACCTACGTTACGGAAAGCACCTGATACCAACAACGGATTCCGTTTTTGTTTCAGTCTGCTGGGTATACCGTCTGTTTTACATACGTATCTGCAAACACATGTTTAGACTTGACGACTTATATACACAAGCATACGGACATACGAACAAACACACATAGGTGCATGCACACATAATTACATGAATGCTTGCATATGGCACACCCGCACCGCATTCCCCGGTGTGGGTTTGGGGCAACATGGCAAGGTCGAGGCACAAAATCGGCGACTGTCATCCACCCACCCACCTGAAAAGAAGACGCCGTTCCATTTGTGCACTAACTGTCGTAGTGATTGCCCCAGTCAATACAGTCGTCGTAATCTTAGTTGTCCATCTCTTTATGCATTGGCGGTGTTGACAGTATGTGAAGACAACCCGACACGTGTTCGCTTCGGCATTCCGCGTCATGGCTCGTCGAGTGCTAGGGAGGCTAAGGGAGCCCAACAGCGGCAATAACACAAGTGGCGGCACGCCATGGCGCTGAAGCGGATCCAGAAGGAGCTACAGGACCTGGGAAACGACCCGCCGGCGAATTGCTCGGCTGGGCCAGTTGGAGACGACCATTTCAACTGGCAAGCGACCATCATGGGCCCACCTGACTGTCCCTACTCTGGCGGCGTGTTCTTCCTGAACATCAACTTCCCGTCCGACTACCCGTTCAAGCCGCCAAAGGTGCACTTCACCACGAAGATCTACCATTGTAACGTAAATTCGAACGGGGCTATCTGCCTTGACATCTTGAAGGATCAGTGGAGTCCAGCATTGACCATCTCGAAGGTCTTGCTGTCCATCTCGTCTTTGCTGACAGACCCGAACCCCAACGACCCGCTAGTGCCGGAGATTGCCCAAGTCTACCTCAAGGACCGGGCCAAGCATGATCAAACAGCGCGCGAGTGGGTCCAGAAGTATGCCACCTGATCGGCCAAGCTCAAATTTTGTAGAGTTCGTCAGTACTTGGTAGACGGCAGGTTGCTTGGGCCAAGCTCGATTCCTTTCTTACCAGCATTTCTTATTGCGCAGCTCCTAGGAGTTTGCGAATACGCCGTAGCTTTTCCAGATTATGTGTGTGGGGTGGTCGAGCGATGAGCCTGCAATGTGCTGCTGTTTCGATGGTGGTTACGTCCATTGGATGCACCAGCCCAGCCACTGCAAAAGATCATTAAAGTCTGAGCGCTGCATCTCCCGCACGTCCTCATGCCCACGTCACGTGGGTGCACCCGCACCCGGAGACAGACACGGACACACGGAAAGACACAGACAGACAGAACCAGGCACAAACACACACACACACACACACACACACGCACACTGTCTCTCTCCTAATCATGGTGTGCCGTGATCTTTTTTATGTTCGCTGTGCAAACTTGCAGAGTATGTCTCGCATTGGAGCAGCGAACTGGAAGGCGCTGCGCCTCTCGGTCACTCAGCGCCTGCAGCAAGCGGCCTCTGAGGCACACTTGTGCAGAGCATTGAGAGAAGTGGATGCTTCCACACGTTTCCTTGTTTGCCCTGTTAAATCACCCCTCCCGCTCAAACTTGAAAGTAATTTTGTATAATTTTGTCATGACTGGACCTCAAGTCGACCACGAGCGGCAAATCGAAGTGCACAGAATGGCGGTGATCCGTGGAATCCGTGGCAACAGCCAGCATAGCCAGCCCACCCATTTCTCCGTTTGTAGCTGATCCCCAAAGCAGAGGTGTGCAGTTTTAATACTGTGCACCGTACAGACATGGAAGCAGGAGTGCGCGCGCATGTGTTTGTGTGTGTGTGTGTGGCGGGTTACTTGTCATTCTATGCCCTGTGATGCCATGCCATGGCAGCGTTTTTGCGGAGAGAGTTAGTGAATATATGAGCAGCCAACCAAACCCGAGCGCATTGAAGAGCATACGATACATTTCAGTATGGCCTACATATGGCGGGGTTTGTCATGATCCGAGAATTTCGAGACTATCCATATGGAGACCCAGCGAGTCTGGTGGGCAAGACAGGAAGACGACAAGTGCCGTTTGCTTTTAATATGTCGTGGGAGCAAAGGGGCTGTATGGTGCACCTTCCCGTGGACACATGGTGCACGCAGGTGGACCTAGCCAAAGCCACGGCCGAGGCAGCCAGCATGGAGGCATGGAGGGAACCCTCTGAGCCACGCAACGGTTGCTTCAGACGGAGCTGTTGCATCAGGCAAGGCACCTGCAAGAAATGGTCATGCGGGCGAAGGCCAGGGTTGATGCCAACGAAGACCAGGGTCTGTCAGCTGCTGTAGCGGCCAGCAGGTGAACCAAAGCTCCAGCCTGTCCGAGTGGGAGGCATACGGGAGCTAAAGCATTCGTTTCGCTAGCCGCTGCCAGTCACAGCTTCGGCGACTCAAGACTTGAGAAAGCACAGCACATGGATTGTTGTGGGTCTCTCCTGAAGCCTCAGGAGTATCCCACGAATCTGCCAGACGTCAGCCACGGTCTTCGCTATCCTACCCCTACTTGTCATTCCGCAGTTCTTGTTATCCGATTCCGATCTTCCTCTAGATCCTTCACTCCAATCCCGGTCCCGGGCGCTGCAGGGATTCCAAACCGACGTTCGTGCCGGGAGCCTGACTTCAAGTGCTCGAACAAACACAAACCGAGTGTACTGGAGAAGCTTTTGAGTAGCTCGTGACAGCTCTTCCGAGGGCTTGTTGGTCGACGGGCCACCGCTGCCTGTTCCGACGATGCCGACTGTCCAGGACTCTGAGGCCACCGGCAGCCTCCCTCCAGGAGCTCTAGACTGTAGCGGCTCTTGCCCTCTTTCAGGCCTATGCTGAGATGGCCGAAGCCCTCGATGAGATAAAGAGGCCAATGTCATCGCTGTCCCTTTGGCTTTAGGCCGATTGTGCGCGCTCCAGATGGCCCCAGCATGAACCCTGCAAACCCTGACCTTCTTTGCTGGAGCTGCAGATGGCGACTTCACGGAACGCCGCCGAAGAATGGGCCTCGTTCTCAGATTCAGGGTGACGACTTCAGTGTGTCTCGCCACGAGTGAGGCTGCATTGCTGCATGTTTCCGCAGGTCCGCTTTGCAGAACAGTCTGAAGGCCGTGTTTTACTGGTGGTTCTTCGACCATGTTCCAGAGCTGTGGCTGCAATCTCGCAAGGCTCGAATTGAAGATGTGGAGTTCCAGCCTCACGGAGAGTCTATGCAGTCTTTACCGGCAAGAAGTGTTTGAAGAATCGGCTGACCAAGGATTTCCCAGTGAATTGATGACTCATATGTGTTGTCTGGTGGATGTCTTGGACCCGCCAGAAAGCTGAGGCGTCAGCTCCTGGCTGCACGAGCCATCCGCGAGCGCGGCCAGAAAGAGGACCTTCAGATTTGTCCGGGTTCGTTGTCCATCCGTCGGCATGGTCCCACCCTTTGTATGTTCGTGATTGCCATCGTTTTCCGCGGATGTGCTTCTGCAACAGCGCAAACATTTTGTACCAGGGGGGCAGCGTGATGGCCGGAATTGCAGCGGCTGCTGTCTCAGCTGCCCGCACGGCATGCAGCCGCAAGCTCAGTCGCTGCCTGGAGAGGGTCGTGCAATATCCTACATTTTCTTCTTGTCAACAGCACCTGTCCTCAAGGCGAAGATCGCTTGGCGGAGCTTGAGGCAGGAATGGCACATGAGCGGAATTTGGACAACCAATAAAAGATCGGAGCCGAACGAAGAATTTTGCAAACCGGCTGCATACGACTGTCCAGGAAGACCTTCAAAGCACGAGGGATGTGAAAGCAGCTGCGGAGGTCGGACAGCGAGTGGTTGGACTCGCATGAGGCCCCACCTACCCTAACCCTCGAGCTAAGACGAAATTGCAGGCATTGATGAGCGAGATTGCCGCTCATGCAGGCAAACCGAGCGATTCTGCAGGCACAAGCTGTGTAGAGGTAACGTCTTTTCCGTGCATGCCATTCTGTGGGTTCAGCCAGGTGAACTGGCCGATGCCCTAGAGGCAGACAGGAGCCAAGAGGCACGGTGCGGGCAGGCGCGACTGTGCAAGTCCCTGCACGCCGACCCTTGAGAACACATCTTCGAGCGAAGGCGGCAGCCGATGGTCTTCAACAGCCTGGGCCTAACCCCAGCGAGGAGGCTTGCATATTGCTGCCGGTTCATGCGACGAGCTGTGTCTGGTACCTACTGGCACACAAGTCCCAGCCGTTTCTCCAGCAGAGACCATGTCTGATGCATGAGTTGGACGAGTTGTGTAGCTAGCAGCTAGCTGGGACGACTTACTTGGAACACGTCCCCGAAATGCCACCTTGGTTGGCCAGGCAGTGAGGAGTTTCACCGCTGAGTTGCTTGAAGCGTTGGCTGCATGCCGTATGGAAATGGAGCTGGTGAGGCGCGCTGCGGCTGGAGCCTTGTTGGTAATCTGCACAAATTGACAGGTTCCGAAGGCTTGCTAGTTTCTAGTCTAACACTCCGCCACCGCGACTTGCGATGCATTTCTGCGTGCGAGCATCTGCTCGGTTGATGCCGTGAAATGCAGTTCATCAAGCAGTTGACTGAAAGCTGGTCACACATCGTTGTGGAAATCCAGGGCGTGACACTCCTGACACTCAGGACAACAAGACTCTCCGGGGCTGATTTGCCAAACCGCACGCGCGCGCGCACACACACGCACTCACTCTGACTGCTGTCCAAGCGGAACTGGTTTTTTTGCATGATCTGTGAGGCCTGCGTGTGACTGAAGTTGATGCCGCAGCTTGCTGAGCTGTACCACATGCAGGCCGACTAGCGGTGCACATGCTTCGGCTAGATGCAGACCTGGGATGTTTGGACAGCACCGGACCCCGGACCGTTTTCACATGTTAACTTTAGCAGGTGTAAAGTCTAGTCCTAAGACATCCCAAGACTGTGTCCTGCCAGCTGTACGTAGGCCGACTTAATGACAAGGGGGTACCTCACTGTGCGATGTGATGTCTCGAAAGGAAGCTTGATGTTTCAAAAAGAAACCATATGCTTGAGAGCCATCAGTTCGCACCTTCGATGTGCTACCTTGATCTTCCACGGATCTTGCACATGTCCTGGCACCATCTGGGCTCGCCAGCTGGAGTAAAGCCTGTCCTTGTGGTGCCGAAGACTGCGCACACTGTAATCTTGAGTGGCTGCACCTCCGGATGTCCACATCCATGCCATCACCCGCAATCCATCTCCTGCTGCTGACGGGACATCCGACAGAAGTGCGAACTGCCAAGCACAGTGACTTGTTCAAGCTGGCCCGGCAGAATTGCCAAGGCCGGAAGAGTAAATGCCGGAGCAAGCCAACGCGTCAAACTGGTGGGGCTGCTGCGTCACAGTTAGGCTGCCCCTTGTGCATCCAGCCGGTAGTGACTTGCTCGAACCTCAACATAACCTGACCCCGCAGCTTTAAGGCCCAAGTTATATGAAGTGGGCCGCATTGTTTCGTGCAGTACCAGTGCTTTGGGAGGAAGCTGAAAGACTTGCAAGCTTGATCCGGAGTTGAGTGCCTCTGTTTGTTCCTTCTTAATAAACATGATTCAACAGCTTCTTGGCCTGGTCTTGTCACAGTCCGCCCGATGTTAAGCACGTGCTGCAGAAGAACCTGTGCAGGAGCATGTCCGCTCCGAATGCCCTGTGCCTAGCCGCGCTCAGACGCTATCGATGTTAAATCAAACAGGGTCCATTTCAAGCCGTTTTCGTGTGAGAAGGAAGTACAGGGTAGGCCCTCCTGGGTGCGGGACAGAAGGATTTGTAAGTGCTGAGGACGGACCTGATGGCTACAAGTTGTTCGTTGGAAGCCTACCCTCAGCCGATGCCTGAATGTTCTCGAGAGGTAACTCATCGTGTTGACTGCTGTGATGTAAACAGCGCATCCAAGGATTGCACATCAGAGGAGCTACATTCAGTGTTTTCAACTTACGGCATAGCATCTTGGCAGAGACCCGGACATCAGTGTGGAACTGTCTCCAGCAAGTCCTGCAGCTGACGAATCTGGTTGGGCTTTCGTTTCCATAGAATCCAGGAGAAGACGTCATTCATGTCACATTCCCGCTGCTTTGTCCGAGCTTCTGAGCGGATGTCGGTTGAGGTGCCCAACCAGAAATCCAAACGAAACCAATTCTCTTGTGTGGAAGTGAACACGTAGGCCAGCGGTTCGGCCTCCGTTGATTTGGTAGTGTGCCGCTGCAAGAGTTTTCAATTCTCTTCTTGCCTGGTGGCTTCTACTGACATTCCTCTCCTGCTGGATGCTGCCCGGGCTAGGTAAGCCATGTCCACGTGCCGCCGCCGCAGTTTGCTGGCATGTGCTGTAGAGTGTGTGCGATGCTCGCACTGTCGTGTAAATGTGCCGAACTGCCAGATGATGAATCCGCACCCCAGATCTGGCCAAAGGCTCTGCCCTGGCAATTGGAAGTAGATGTGTGCGAATTGCACTTTGGAGGTGTGCCTTCCTCTCTTATTCGACTAAATCTGCTGGCGACGATGCATGCAAAGCAGGGCCGCCCAGAAGGGCTGCGTGCACTTTCTTGTTTAAAGCCTGAGTCGGGTACAGGCTGCGCAACATGATTGTCGTACCGAGGTGCTGGACAACCAGTACAAGATAAGAAGAGATGCACCGCATCCAATTGTAGTTCGATGGGCCAAGGACAGACTGGCCCAACAGACTTACTTGGTTTATCGACCGACGTGTGCAGGATTCTGGCTACGAGCCGAATGGCGCAAAAGCAGCAGGCAAACGACGCAGTTCAGCGGAAAACATTCGTAGGAGCCAGTGGAAATGTAGCATCCCATTTAGCAAGCGGAACCGCGTTGCCGTACCTTGCTTTCAGGTGATTGGGAGAGCAGCGCATGCCTCAGTTCAGGTCAGGAAGGCGGCGTTTTGGTAGTTGCGTCGCGGTTGCAAGTTTCCAGTTCTGGATGCGCATGAGGCCAGCCAAAGAAGACGGAGGCATCTCCAGATGGCACGGGTCTCAAAGTATCGCCCCGCAATATCGGCCGCCTGTGACCAACCGTCAGGGGCAGTAATCGCTAAACTAAACCAGAGTTTTCAGCGGAGAGGTTCTTCCTGAAAGTCACGACTCTGCATGATTTTCGTCGGCAGCCTTTGCCGTTGTGCATGTTGGGCTGCGGAGCAGTTTTCTATGTGGACTGTCGTGCAGAGTGCAGTGGCGTTTGAATCATCACGACTAATCATTACCATGCTGGACGTGCCTTGTACGGATAGCTGTACTCTGTTCATGGCATCCTGCTCTGATTTCCAGACACCAAGTCGGCGCAACGAGGACCAGCAGACATGAATAACATGCTGGGGGAACCCGGTCAGAAGGATCAGGTGGTGTGCCATCGATCAACAGTGCCAGACAACAGTGCACACCAGATGCTGCCGCGAATGTCTTCGGAAGCCATGCAGGGCTTAGAAATTTACCAGTACCATGTAGAAAGGCAGACGCATGATCGCTGCTTCAGGGACCTGTTGTAATGCCTGCCTGGATCCTTGAGGATGCGTTGTGGAGTGTTGCTAAGGTGTGTAATTGCAGGTTCACATTTACAGTCGGCGGCTGGGGTTTGGACTTTGCAGAGGCTGAAAGCGCTGGAACAAACATGCTGCTTTTCGATTGACAATTGACTTTGACATACCAGCTCCTCAAGCTTCTCATACCGAAAGACGCATTGCTGTCACAAGCCTTCTTCTGCGGTTCTGTGCCAAACTCCTTTGTCACTGCCCGCGCAACCGAGTCACTGGCTGTCCGAGTCCGTGGAATACTGCCTTCGACCTGGGAGAATCTCTGGACCCAAATCTGATATTCTCCTATATTCTCCCAGCTTGACCGCTGTATTTCGGATCATGGCATGTGGAAAGAAGCCGCTGACAAGGTGACACAGCATTCTACCAAGATTCAACCCGGACCCCTGCATCATACTCGTAGTTGTTCGTGGAGCTCCTGGAGAGATGCATTGGAGAAGACCGAGGGTTGTCAGTGCTCTTAGTCTGCTCTACATCAATCCTCAATGAGTCGCAACGCAGTATGACTCGATGATTGCTGCTGGTGCGAAAATGGGTGTTGAAGCCACACTGGCGGATCTCATTTCCAACCATGAGTGCACGTATCGGCTTGGGAAAGCCGAGCATTGCAGGGATGTCATTCCGCTGTGATGGAGCGGCAGTGGTCAATCCCGTCTCGTGGCAGTTGCCTAGCACAGGTTCACAAAATCAGAACATGCATGACGGATGGTGGCATGATGTGGCATGTCATGGAAGCAGGGGCGACTGGCATGCGGTTCCGCGAGACCTAAGGTCACAAACTTTTTGTCGGTGGCCTTCCTCACGATGTTTCGGAAGAAGAGCTGAGAATAGTGCCCCTCAGCTGCAGCTGGAAGCCTGGAGAGGCAAGCCTGTGTCTGTCTCAAAGCTTTCTGAAAGGTTTGACACATATGGAGTTGTCCAGCCTGCAACTCAGCACTTCCGGTCTCATTCTTCCCGCATGAAGGGGGAAGTCGCAGCCCTTCGGCGACCTCTGCCGGTCTGTGGTGGCTTAGGCTGGTGCCTGACTTGGCTTTCGTCACTTCCTCCCCGTCCATCTCTTGCTTTCGCTTGGGAACTCATTGCGTCCGTTCTACGCAGCTGCTTGGTGCAGCCCTCCTTTTGCGGGGACTGCCCTCAGTGAGGTCCGATGGACGTGAAAAGTCTTCGCCATCATCATGTCTTGAATCATTGGCTGATGCCGTTCGTTGTAGTGCTCGTGAACTGATCTCAGTAGTTTTGTCTTCTTCGAGCGCGGGGAGCTCTGGTGCTTCGCTTTCTCATTCTCACCTTTCACTTTCGGACTCGGCTCTCGAGAAACAACATGGGCAGCGGTGATCACGGCATGCGTTGCCTGGCTCTGTTCGACTGCGTGCACAGGTTGCTCTTTGGCACATGCTTCCCATACAATATCGGGGGGAGGGCGCCTTGAGCGCAGGGGAAGGGGTCGCTCCCCATCTCTTTACCCTTGCGCGAGAGAGAGAGAGAGAGAGAGAGAGAGAGAGAGAGAGAGAGTAGCCATTTTGGCTCAAGTCTCGGGAACTGGGGGAACCCACCCCCCCTGGGCCGCCCGGGGCTTGAGCCATACGCCGACGCCATTTCCCAGACAAGCATGGCCCCTTGCCCCGTCCACAAGTCACCCGTGAAAGCCATGACTTGCTGCTCAACGAGCCTGCGCCGAAGGGGGCGAGAGGTAGGCCGACATGACAGCCGTGAAGACCACAAAAAGCGGTGAAGGCGATGAAACCCACAAAGAGAACACGACCGCAGCACGTACCCCAAATCCAAGTTAGAGTTCTTATTTGTGGACACCCGAAGGAATCGGGGAGGACTGCCGAGGTCCCTTGATGCGGTGTCGTGTACGGGCGCGCTCCTAAGCCAGGCGAATCCGAACCAAAGCCACCGCTGAGGTGAGGGTGAGCCTGGGGAGGGAGTTTGCGTAGCCCACTGCTGGGGGTAAGGCGAATCCGTGAGGTGGGCCCCACAGTTTGGCGGCAACTGAGGGGGATGCATGCCATACAACTCTACTCCGAGGTGTGCCAACTACCAACAACAGATTGGGGAGGCCGTGAATGATCGCATGTTTTTGGCCGCTGTTTTTGACTTACTCGGTATGCAGTGGAGCCCCAAATTCCGGGTTGCACAGCATGGAACAGACACCTCGCTCCGCCTTTGCTTTCTCACCACCCTCGAAGACCGGGAGAAGACCGACACCACACAGAGTCACGACTACGAACCCTTCTACAACCGCTGCACTGCCCACACCTTGAGTTCCGAGAACAAGAAGTACTGAGTTCACGGCGCCTGGAAAAGAACGGGGGCACACAATAGTGTTTTACGGCGGTACCCTTAAGTCGTGCCGTTGCTTCTGCAAGCCCTCGGAGGGGAGCCCTGTGATACTTGTACCGTGCTTGATTACTTTATTGCTTCCACAGAAACCCTCAACGACCTAGGTGACTTGGCAAAAGTGGGGGGTGCACTCCTCAACAGTACCGCGCCCACGGCTCCAAGTGACTCCGCAGAAGAACGTACACTTCGTGGTTACCCAAGCTTCGGACGCCCTCACCTGGTACAATGGTATTAGGTCACTTTTCTTCTGCAGGGGGAGTGAGCCTACAGAAGAGCGGGGGCGCACAACTTTGACTTTGCTGTACACAAGAGCGGTGTTGTCTCTGCAAGCCCTCGGAGGGGAGCCCTGTGATACTAATGCAGGGTACTTTGCAGTACTTTCTTCTTGTTGCTTCCACGGAACCCCTCAAAACCTAGGTGGCTGAGCACAGAAGGGGGGACTCTCTTCCACGAAACGTAGTGTACTAGCCAGCTGTAGCCGTGCTACCTCAGTTCTTCGTTTGCAGTGAGGAGAGTTGCTCCACAGAGGCCTTTGTATAGCCGAGCCCGAGGGGATTAAGTCCCTTTAGGAGCCCTTGAAAGCCTGTGACCCGCAGGTGCGCGTTCGCGCGCGAGGGTAGGTGTCCGCCTGCTCTCTGTCCTGGTAGAGAGAGAGAGAGAGGCCCACCCCAAAGACTGCCCACTTGGATCCACTTCGGCAACACATTTTGAAGAGATGGGGCCGAAAACACTCGTCGAGAATCAGGTCTTCAAGTCTACTGCAATGTCGGTCAAGACGTTCACCCGCTCCCAAAGCTCCACAAATAGCCGCGGGCTTGACGCCCGGCAGGATTCACTCGCCCCATGTGCCTGGGAAAAGAAGGCCAGAACCAGGGCGCGACATCGCAGAGCGTGAGGGAGGGAGGGAGGGAGGGAGGGAGGGAGGGAGGGAGGGAGGGAGTACTGCTGGCGGGTCATGTTCTATCCTGATCTCCTTTGCTGTTAACTCTTGCAGGGGGTGACAAGTGTGGCGACAGAGGATCTGCCTGCTCAGGCATTGCCACCTCATGGGCATTCATCCCAAATCCGGGCAGAGGCGGCACATGATCTGGAGCTGGAGCTGCTCTGAGGCGTGACGGTCGCTGGTTGCGTTTTGAATTCTGCTGGCAGGTGTGCTTTCGTGTACTACAAGACGCAGGAGTCCGCGCAGGACTGCTGCATTCGCGCATTCAAACTTGGCAATACTGGACAGCATTGAGAAACATGCATAGGGAAGAAGAGAATCTCTCCAGGACGCCATCAAGGTTTTAGACAAGATCTACAAGATCAGAGAAAATGCCCTCCACCCGATACAGGTCACCAGCTTGAGTCTTCTTCGAGTCTGACGAATAACATCATTGGGAGACACGCCTGTCGCCAACTGCTCACATCAGCGGTGCCATGCAGACTTGTGCAGGTCCGATGGGCGAACAAAGACAGCCTGAAGTCCGCTCTCGGCCACGAGCTCACTAGTGCAAGCTCGGTCAGCCCGTGATAGCCAGTCTCTCTCGCCAGGAGCATGCCCTGAACTTGCCCTTGCCTGCCGCATTCCCGCAGACCTGCAGGGGACATCAAGGGAGTCGGGAAGGGCGAGTGGCCTACAAGCCAACGACCAGACTGGGCAAATAGTTCCAACCTCAGTGGCTGTCTCACAGAAGGCTTACGCAGGCATCAGCATGCCAACCAGGCAAGTGTTGGGGAGTGGACAGTGCGAGCGTCCTGTCAGGCAAGGGTGATGAGTACTGGACCAAAGGCAGAAGTGACTACTACGGGAAAGGCTGTGGCCTTACCTGTGATTGACTCTTGTTTTGACATGCCGCCGTATCGTTGTAGAGGCGCTTGGATTGGCAAGGGCAAGGAGGGCAAGGAGAAGGTGCCTTTTGTTCGGGGTCTCTGTCGAGCTTTCAGACGGCTCCCCTCCGTCAGGGCAAGTCCTGGAGCAGCTGGGAGGCCGCTCTTGCGGAACCCAGCGGAACTCCCAGCAGAACCCCCCCTCCCCCCATCATCTCAGAGTCGCGGCAGGACACATCTGCTTGGAGCTCTTGGCCTAAGGGCAAGGTGGGGGCCGCCTGTGGTGAGTTTGTACGGGGCTTTTGCATAAGTGTGTTGAGAGAACCGTGGGACTCACGCGCTGTGCTTTCGCAAGCGTCTCATGGGCTTGTCGGAGGCAAAGGTTTCCTCGCTTTGTGTGTGTGTGTGCGTGTGTGTGTGTGTGTGTGTGTGTGTGGGCTGCTCCGGACCCGGGAAATCGACGATTCTGCGAGCGCTCGGCTACAAAACCAACACATAGCTTTTACTGCAGGTGGGTATCCTTACGGATTTGTCTCTGGTGGTTGCCACACACGGTCTGAACCGAGCAACGCAGGAAGCAGAATTGGGAAAAGGAAGTAACCAAGACATGTCCTATCGATGAACCGACGCACAGCTGCAGTACAATTAAGCCCCGGTTACAATGGCGACGGCTTGATGATCGGAGCCTTTTTGCTACAAATGTCGCATACTTTTCATGACCATGTTCAGAGCACTGTTTCTCTCTTTCTCTCTCTCTCTCTCGGATTGATTTGGCGGTTCGTCATGTCACAGTCGCCTCTTGCATGTTGCATTTGCAGGAGAAGGGGTGGTACGACTGGGGGAAAGGTTGGGACAAAGGAGGTGGCCATGGCCTTGGTTGCAACTACCGACGTCAACTTCTAAACTGTATTCCGCGCATTGGCTCCTTGACATTCCTTCGCTTAGGTTGGGGTGGAAGTTGGGATCGCAGCAAAGGCAGCTGGCAAGGCCACTTCAGGTTGTGCCTAGGTTCCCAGTGTCCTCTAGTCAGTGTGACCTGTATAGTTCCTACATGATCGAAGGCGGCACTCGCCAGAAACAGCGCAGATCATTTGCTTGACAAGGTGATGCCTGGCTAGATGATGGCTGGAGTCAGCTCCCATGCATACTGTGTTTTCTTTTGTCAGGTGTGACCTGCAGTTGTGCATCTTTGCCTAGTTCGCAAACACCCCGCAGTACCACAAAAGAACATGAGCAACGTGCGCACATTGCGAGGTCATCACAACGGCCATGGTAAAGGGAGAGATGGAGCCTGGAAAGGAGTCGGGCTCGGCCTTCCACAACTTCCCACAATCTCGGTAGACTCGCATGGCCGACGAGAAGTTGTTCACATGAAATGACATATCTGAGGCACCCGGGAAGAGCCCAGCCCGCGCCTGATGACATGTTTTGTGAGCTTCAGGGGCAACGCCTGCAAAGCTTCAAAAGCACTTTTAATGTCAACTTATGTTCATCCAGCCCCAATGTTGGAAATGGACATGTTTGGGGGGAGGAGCCCCACTCCGCACTAGCAGCTTCCTCAGCTGTTTTCCTTCACGGGGCTGTAAATGAATCGGGCTCAGTGGATGCACGAGCACAGCGGGATCGGTGGACAAATGCGACGAGTTCTGAGTGCTCAGGATTAGACCCTACAGGCACCAAGCTGTACGTAGCCAACCTCCCGGAAGACATCCAGGACCTCTCTCTGCCGGTTCTGTTGACACTGCTTTCGTTGCACAGGTCGTGGTGTGAGCCACTGGTCCCATAGAAAAATGATTTCTAGCATAGTAGTGCTTGTGACCGCAAAATCTCCTTGCAGATGAGGTGGCATCACGACTAGCAAGACTCGCAGCACCAAGTTTCATGATATTCCCAACGGCGACTGCCGGTCCAGCACGAAATTTGCTCCAGCAAGCGGAGGCAAGCGGAGCTTAGCACGACTCCGTGAAGTGTTGCTCCAATGACAGGCACTTGGTGGCCCCACATCGATGTATATACCACGATGAAAGCAACGCGACACACGCGCATCGCATTGTTTGGAGGAAAATTTGTTGCTGTAGTTCACAGGAGAGCGCGATCGAGTATGTTTTTGGCACTTATGGTACGGACGCGGCCTCAGATCCGGCTTCTCAGAAATGAAACACATCATGCAGTCATGCAGTCCCAGCTTGAGTACTGGAGATTGGGCTTCGAGGTCGAGAAAGTGCATCTCATGACCGGCAAGGTGAAGCAAGGAAGTGACAGCCCCAGCGATGCACTTTCGCATCTTGTGTGTCAGTCACAACAGCTCCGGCGCTCCTGGGTCCTGGCTCTTGCATCCACCTAAATCACAGACGTTGCAGCAGATAGCGAGTGTGTTCGGTCTAATGGCATGGGCTTGCGATGTGGTCTAAACATTGTCTCAACTGTTCGGATCCGCAAAGCCTGGCAGAGCAGAGCTTGCATACATTGGCAGCGATGTCTTCTGCTTGCATTTTTCCGAGGTATATCGGCCTTTGTGGAGTACGGTGACTCCGAGGAGGCCTGGCATCTCCTGCGACTTGTGGAGAAAACAAATCCGCACGTTCTGAACTAAGCCGGCGCTCTACAATTAGATTGATGGGTCTGGGTGTCACCGGCGCAGGCAAGCACCGCGATTATGTCCTTGGACAACAAGCACCTCGATGGAGTACGTTGTGTTGCGTCCTGCACGGGATATGTAGAAACAGGTTCGGTGATGTTGACGGCCCCTGGAACACACGGCATCAGGTACGAAATTAGAAAAGGGTACGGGCAGGGACCTCAGCAAAGAAGCAGCAGATGCATAGGCTGTAGGCAAGGACCCGTGTCTTGCGTGTCTCAAATAGTTTACACAACGTGTCTTGCAGGCCTCTCCAGGTCCGGCTAGCCAATGCTTCAGCCTCATCCGGCAAGGGCAAGTCTTATCGCGCGCGCCCAGGCGGCATTCAGAGATCACTTCAGATGCAGGTGTGTTCAGCCATATTAGGATCTTGACGACGTCGCAAACATTGTCACGTCCGGCAACAAGTCGAGCGAAGTGGGGCGAGTAGGATCAGAACGCGTTCCTGCGATGATGCTAGCTGTGCCAATGCCATGGCCGGATGCCAAGGTGACGGAGCAAAGCTTTGCAAGCTCCGTGACTCTCTGACTTTCCCTCTACGCGGCTGAAGAAAGTGCAATATGTCCATGTGCAGACATTCATCGCTCCTTGCTCTGTTGTGTCTAAGCCTTCGAGCACTAATCCTGACTCAAGATTTTGCAAACGTAACAAGCAGAGGCTAAAAAGGGTACCTGCCACATCCGTGGTCCCATGCAGTGCCAGAAAATCCAGCTCCTGCCGAAGCTCTCAGACAGCCGAGATAAAGTGACCAGTTAGAACGTCTAAAAGCGCGGGACAACAACCACCTGATTTGTTCAGTAGCGAGCCTCCGAGATGATTTGTTTTCATTTCTGAGAGCTTGGCGCAGATTATTTCCGATGTGTCACTCTGAGACGCGTAGTGGATCCCATGCAGTAGTTGCCGCGGAAACGTATTAAAAGCCGAGTATTCATCTCAGGGGAGAAACGCCGGAGCAGGCAGACAATGAGAGTGTGAGAGTCAAAAATAGCGTAAGCAACGAAGCCGGATGCACAAGAGGGTGGGTTGGCCAAGAAGCGAGTCACTGCGGCGAGATGCACAGGCTGCTTGGTAAAATTGCATGGGTCTCTAGCGCGGTGTCACCCGCCATCTAGGCAAGGGGAGTATGTGCCCTCATGCGCATCTCCAGCGATTTGCATCGCTCGGTGCAGAAGCCAGGGCAGAAAAGACAGCTTTCGCATTTGCGATACTCGTACGATGAGATGAAGGCATCTTTGTTGCGGTTGTAATCGTAGGGGGTAAGTTGTGATGAAGGTCGAGTTCAGAACACAGGTTTACGGTGGTCTTGTTCACACAGCCGGGGTAGCATCGGTTACTAATACTACTTTGGCCCATGGATGGTTCGTCCAAGATGGTTGAGGGCGAAGTCGGCTGTGACCGAAATCTGCAAGTAGATCAGGTAAACTTGGCATTGTCGCACCATACAAGACGCTGCGGTTTGAATAGCTGTGGGTCGATGCATGCACCTTGGCGTGCTAGGGGGTCCAAGACAAGAGTTTGCTTGTGGTTTGCAAGGAGCCTGTCGCGGATGTGCTGCAAACCAATCCTGTCCCAATGCTACCAAGAGGCCGAAGCCGTGTTTCACCAAATGACGAGGTTAGGAGAATGTAGTTCGGAGTCGCCGCGCCCGGCTGCTCCAGAGGCTGCTCAGCTCGCGTTTCTTGTGCCATGCTTGAGTTGATAGAGTGGGCTGACTTGCTTTGAGCTGCCGAAGGTTCAGCCTCACTGCCATGAGGTGGCGAGGGCCGCCCCAATTCTTTGTCAAAGCGTCCTTGTGCTCGCAATAGGAGTTTGAGAGCAGAATGCTGCACACTTTAGTCATCTGGGGTGTCGAATCTCGAGGCTTCTCGTTCTCTTGGTCTTGCGCTGGCCGACTGCGATTGCTGAAACTACAGTGAATGGTTGCGCCTCGGCATGCCTCGGCTTTTACTACCTGGGCATGAAAGCTTTGCAGCAGCAAGTGCACCCAGCCAGTTTCAACAGATGCATTGTGAAGCCGTCTAGATACGCTACAAGTTGCAGCTCACGAAAGCAAGCGTTTCGGGCATGGTTGCACAGGAATTTGCGAATTTGCTGGCTCATTCGGGGACAAGAAACCGCCTGGATAACATCCCCAAGGCATGTGAAGTTGCGAGCTTAGCCCAGCCCAGCCCAGCCCAGCCCAGCCCAGCCCAGCCCAGCCCAGCCCAGCCCAGCCCAGCCCAGCCCAGCCCAGCCCAGCCCAGCCCAGCCCAGCCCAGCCCAGCAGCCAGCCCAGCAGCCAGCCCAGCAGCCAGCCCAGCCCAGCCCCCGATCGGGAAAGGCAAAGCATCCTGCCAGAGCGAGCGAATAAAGATTGCGGGGCTTTGGTACAGAATACCACGTTGCGTGCGTGCTGGCTGCATCGAAACGCCTGAGCTTGTTGCCAGACATGACCGTTGTGACTTGCATGCCTTTGTTCGGACTGCCGGACTGCAACCCAAGCGAGCTGTTGCGTCTAACACTGCTTGGGGATCAAGGTCTCTGCAAAGAATCCTGGAGATGCTAAGCTGCACTTGATGTGAGGAATGCTGTTCACGATCTTTCAAAGCTCTGCTGAGGTTTTGGTGGCCCCTGGGCTGCAAGAGGTGGTTTTGAAACCAGTAGTGTCGGTAGTGGAAACCTGGGACCCTGGATGGCCCTGCATGTCCGCAGCACCAACTGAGGCTTCTTCGTAGGGTTATGGCTGTGAAATGGAGTCCGGAAGGTAAGTCCCACGAAGCCAAGCTGATGATAATCCCGGAGTTGCAGAAGGTCAAGAGGCAAAACAAAAACAAGCATCTTGCACATTTCGCTGGCCCGAAGTCTTCGAAGGCCTTTGAGGTCAAACCGGGATCAGATACATGCATGCGCATTGGTGTGGCCCGTAGAGCACGGCAAGAATTTTCTACGTGGACCAAGGTGACCACTGTTCGAGCTACTGTTGCAATCCTGACGCTTTGCTGAACTGCGGATGTTGCGCACTCACTCATGTTTCCTGCACAGAAGTTTGCTGCCGACAGTCGCAGTCAAGCTTGAGCTAGAGTCAGCCAGAGCCCCCCGTGAATTCTCCATCGCAGTCGGCATTGCACATCCAGTTCGCAATCCAGCAGCAATGCCTTGCAAAAGGACAGCGACCCCGGCGGAGAATGGTGCTTCGTGATAGACCAGACGTGCGAAGGTGATACATACGGTTACTGCCGGACAACCACGACAAGTCAGATCTGTGGTCGCACGCCAGGGGGCGAGGGTTCTTCCTTCGGTTCCTTGTTTGGTGACGTCAGGACCATATCACGAGTGCTGAAGGTGATCCTGTGAGGGGTCAGAGCCGGCGAGTGCACAGACTCGGACAAAAACAGAGTTCCGATAACAAACATATCCACTCTCAGGTCGCTGACATCGACAAGTACTACTACAAAGACCACAACGACGGAGACAATCAGCTCTACACCATCAACAACCACGAGTTCCACGACCATTTCTGGCATCAGAACAACAAGCAGTATCACAGCCACCGCCACTTCTACTACTTCTACTGGAACCGCCAGCTCTAGCACCAGCACCACCATTACTCCGTGCACATCCACAAGCAGCAGCACTACCACAACCACCACCAGAGCTTCCTCCACTGCCAGCACGTCCGGCACCAAGACAGCTAGCTTGACCAGCAGCACCACCGGCACCGGCACCGGCACCAGCACCAGCAGCAGTACCATTGCCACAAGCAGCACCAGCAGTGGCACC
>CAJNDV010014358.1:7971-68806 GCA_905221635.1 Symbiodinium sp. CCMP2456
GGAGCGTTGCCCCCCCCCCCCCCCCACTTGTCTGTACGAGCGGGCCATTCTGAGGCCTGCGGATTCTGGAGGCCTATTGTGTCCGCCGGGTGGACACTCCCCCTCCGGGCTTCGTGGGCCTCTTTTCTGCCGTCGAGTATCTCCTCGCTGAGCGCTAGGAGCAACACAAGCTCCGACCACCACTCGAGCTGGTTCCAAGCTCCGTCTCCCCCCGTCGTGCGCTGAAGGGCGCTCGCCAGCATAGCTCTGGCCGTCCGCAGCTCAGCACAGGCTTGGTGCACTTGGTTTTGGTCTACCAGTACCAGCTGAGATTGCCCTTTTTCAACGAGGCGGAGCAGCATCCTGATCTGGTGGCTTGGCCATTCCCCCCTGCTGGTGATGGGTCTGTGGAGCATTCTGTTGGCTATTTGACAAAGGCTGCTAATGACTTCCCCCTCCGGTGTAGTGATGGTGCTAGCTACCTCTTGGGTCAGCTGGAGTTGGGTTGGGCGGACTGGGGTTTGCCTCAGCTTGTTGTGTTTTGTTCGTCGGTAGCGGACCCTCTTCTGCGTTGCCGTTTGGCCGGCTGCGGCGTTGTTTGCTCTGGCTGGTGCTTCCCGGAGCTCCTGCTTGGCTGGGTGTGAGTGTGTCTCGTCTCGTGTAGTGGCGCTGCCGGCTTGTGGCTCTTCCTGCGGTGACGCCTCCCGTTCTGGGGCGCTGCTGCTGCTGCTGCTGGCTTGTGGGTTCCCGCGCTGTCGTTGACAGAGTTCCTAGCCTCCTGGAAGGAGGCTTAGTTGAGGTTTCTTTGCCCCCGCTGCATTTGGCGCCCCCGGCTTTGTCTCTCGCTACCCATTTGTAAAGGGCCTCTGTTCTGGCTGTGTGCGGTGCCGCTGGCGGTCCTTCGTGAACGATGTGGTTCCCCGGCTTGCTTCCGCGTCGACGTGTTGGAAGTACGGCGGTTGTGGTGTATGTTGTTCCTCCTGGGTTCGAGGGTGGCGTGGTAGTCCCTCCTGGTTAGAGGTGACGGTGTGTTGGCTGGCGGGGTCCGTCGTTCTCCTGTCTGTGTGGCGCGTCTCCTGTGGTGGTCGTGGTGGTGGGGTCTTTGGTGTTGCTTGTGGTGTGGTTCGGCTTCCGCTTGCGCTCATATCTCTGCCTCTGGGCCTGGCTGCCGCTTTCGTGTATGGGTTGTTCTGCATGCGGTCTTTGTGATCCGCTTGTGCCCGTGTGTGTTGCTTGTCGGTGGTGTGGGCTGCCGTGTCCATTGGTTCGCCGGTGATTTCTTCCGGGATGCTTCCCTGCAGGGTGCCGCTCTGCTGTGCGTACCACTCTGCTTGGTTGCGGTACTCCTCCTCCTCCGTGTACTTGGGTCGTTCCTCCGGCTGCGGCGTGTGCGTGGCGGATTGGTCCGTGTCACGGTCGCTATTCGCTGCTGGTGCCGTAGTGGCCTCTGCGTCGCCCCCCTGTGTTGTCTGCCGTGGTAGTAGGTGCCTGTTGAGAAGGTCTGCCCAGTCCTCTTCGGTTCGGCTGCGGGTAGCTGTCGGGGTGGTGTCTGTCTGCTGTGGTGGTGGTGGCTGTAGTGGTGGCGCGTCACCACCCCCACGTGTAACCATGTCTCTGCAACCACAGTTCGATAGTGATATTTGTTGTTGGCGCACTGCTCACCCCCGCCTTCATGTTTGGGTTGGTTGGTGCTGTGTCCCCTCCGCGCTGCGGTGGCGTGGGTTGCCTCTCCCCCTGGGCTGTTGCTGCTGCTTTCTGCTTCTTCCTCCGGTCGGCCTCCTCTATGTCTGGCGGCAGCTGTCCTGTTTGTGCGCACTGGCACGCTTCTCGTCTCGGACTGTTAGTCCTTGTGGCAGTTGCTTGTCCTGCCGCTCGGGCCCTCAGCGCCTAGTAATCAAAAGCGGCTTGCGTCCGGCATCGGCATCGACATCGGCATCCGAAGAGGAGTCAGACCTCATGAAGGAAATGGAGGTGTATTTCCAGCCGGTTCCCCTTGCGGGGTTGGTCCTCGGTGAACCGAAGGTTGACAATGCCTCGTCCAGGATCGCCATCGCACCGACGATGTGGAACTTCTGCAGATTTAACCTTGTCGGCATCCAACAGGCTTGTGGATCGCGACAGACGCTAGATTCATCTTCTGATCGTTGGCGTCCATGGGGGAAGCTCGCGCAGCTCCGGCCCTGCATGGCTTATAATGTCAGTAAAGTCCAGTTGCCCTGACAGTTCACGGCCAGCTTCCGCAACTTCGCGCAGCGCGCGCTTGGCGGCCTGTCGTTCGCCCGTGGTCAGCGAGCTTCTTTTCGGCTGCTTCCGCTGCCGCTTCCGCTGACATGTTCAGTCTAATTTGTCGAGTGCTCGTTCATCCCCTCGGTGAATTTAACGGGACCTCTACGTTTTCTGACTAAATGCAACGGACATAACCAGTTCCTATTGTATCCCACGATGAGCGGCATTGGGCCGAAACTTGAGCCAAAATTCTCTATCTCTCTCTTCCCTTTGTTCCTGTTCCTGTCTCCATTGGGCCTGCATATGACCTGCGACTGCAGACCATGGCGAAGCTGGGAAGCATTCATATCACTTCTTTTCTTGGTAAAACCAAGCTGCGCTGAGGAGGGCGTAGAGCCGTAGGGGACTGCCGTCCACTATGACAGGATCGATGACTACTCCTTCCCCCGTTTGAAGATCTGGCGTCAGCGTACTCTCTGCTGCTAGATCGCATGCTGCCAAGATGTCTATTTTTTCAAGTTTGCGCGGGTGTGTGTGAGAGACATGCGTGTTTGTCCAAGCGTTTGCGTGTGTGTCGGATACTTGGTGGCCTCAGAGCCAAGCTGGCAAGGGCTGGACTCTCCTCCGAAAACTCTGGCCTCTCGGATCTGGCCGCAACACTCAACCTTTTTCCGAAAGCGAGTTTGCCAGGCAAAGATGGCAGCTTCGTTAACTGATCCGAGGCGAACTATGATGGTGTTCGTCCCTGTTAGTGAGACGCTTGAGCTCCAAAGCTAGGGAGAGCTTGGGCGCCACTGCGCATCCAATCTAGCCGAGCTTCATGGACTTTCGGAGGTTCGTTCGCAGGCCAGTGGCTTCGCCATCATAGGTTGCACCATCTGCGGCTCCTTCGCGCATCTCTTGCACGGCGCCCTTCCTCCGCTTCACGAGCTTGTCATACTTTTGGCGATTCGCCACTCTCGCATTCCCGGCCTTCTTCTTACCTGACAGAGGGTTTAGGCTTAGGCCTCGGACTAAGCAGGATGGCATACAACTCAAGGCTGTACGCCTTACTACGCTTTGAAAGCCATCTTAAGCTGAGCAGCGGAAGCGAACCAAACCTCTGTTCTCCAGGATTTGCTTGCTGGATGCTCGTCTGCCCTGGCATTGGGCAAGTCAGGGCTGCAACAGATGCAACAATGAATCCTCTCAGGAGCCGAAATGAAGCATTCCGGCCTCGACCTTCTTCTCTGGATGATACTGCTGTGCAAGCTTGGCTTGCGTTTTGGCCGATCGCTCTGCTTCCTTCTTCTCTTTCCGAATCCGAGACTTTGCGTTGGCTTCCTGGACAACTTCTCCTAACCCATCGTCGTCGCCACCACTTCTCGCCTGGAGAGACGCCTCCTTCTGAGAGCTGTCTGCGGCTTCTCTTGGATCGATTTCGGTCTGAACTCGCTCACGATGCGCTCGCGCTCGAGGCTCGGGATTCGCATCCGAAGCCTGTGGTGCTGCCTTGGCCTTGCGCTCGCGGAGATGCTGCTGTACCTCCGACAGCTGCTGGCTCAAACTGGCCGAGGGCATCCAGGCACCTAAGGTTGGGTCGATCTCATCCAGATCCGCGGGACCTTCGCCACTGCCACGGTTTGCCTTCCGCCTAGAAGGAGGCAGTCGCAAGAGGGATGACACCAAAGGAGCCGCCGAATCACCGGGCTTACTTGGCTCAGCCGATCCATTCTTGACGGGCTTCCCCCGCAAGCGCGCCAAGCGCTCTGCCAGTGACAGACTCTGCTTTTGAGTGATTTCCTGTGCTACCTCCACCTTGGGTGGCTCTGTCGTCTCGGCATCACCGCCTTCCACGACATCCGGGAGCTTCTTGGCCTGCTTCACGGCCTTCTTCAATTTCGTGCCAACTCGCTCATCGACCGCTTTCATCAGTTCACCCAATTCCCGAAGCCAGACGAGCTGCGACACGACAGGATGTGAACGCACGTCGGCACCCTCAGCCTTGATCATCAGGTAAAACGACAAATTGGCCAAGTGATTTAAAAGCAAGCTGACGCGAGCTTCCAGGTAGGACGCACCGGAAGAAGGCAGCCGGGTCTTCGCACTAGGCTTCAGCAAGGACAGGAGCGGTAATAGGGTATTGATCTTGTCTTGGAAGTCCTTCAAGAGTGGGAGCAACTCCGGCGACTCCTTCTTCAACAGGCTTTTCCTGCACAGCAAATGACTGCAAAAGCTACTCTCTTAGTCTGCAAGCAAACCATGCATCCGGGCTATTCAACCGTGGCCTTTTGGCATCGGAGAGTTGTGAGAGGTCCCTTTGGACCATGCTTTTCTCCGCCTGCTCTGCAAAGACTGCCTCGAACTCGGCATCTACATCCTGAGCTTTTGAGTTTTGATCTTCTCCTGGCCATGGAATTCAGATCCACAGTGTAGCGCCATAATGTGGTGTAGGAAGCTCTTAAAGGGTCCCGGTGGACACTGTCAATGACTGGGCCTTCGCCAGAGCCTTGGCCAAGCAATGCGGAGAGAGGGTCGCTGAGACTCTGCAAGCGCGCTGCTCGCAATTCCTGAGAACGAAAGAATGTCGAGACGGCTTCAGACGCGAAGGCATCGGACCCTTCAAAAAAGAGCTGCCTCCAGTTTCTTTGCCTCCTTGAAAGTCAAATCCTCATCGCTTGCCCCTTCGGAGTCGTCTCCAGCATCCTCCCCTCCGTAGAAATCACCACGACCCCAACCCTTACTGACAGGCGCGAGGTCTACATCCTCCTCGTCAGGCTCTGCTGCTCCTTTCTTCGACTTCTTGTCCTTGGCTCTGGACACCTTCGAACCGTCGTCCAACGGCGTCAATTGCATAACATCTTCCTCTCCTTCCTCGTCCTCCACGGCTTCATCTCCTGACTCATCTAGAGCCAGAAACTCATCCGCCTCGTCCTGTCCATAGGCTTCGATGCCGCTCCGCCTCACAGCCAAGCTTTAAGGGCCGAGACCCTTCCCTCCCTGCGTGGAAAACCGGAAGGGTTGCGCCTGGGAGCTCCTCGTCCTCTGCCGCGACCACCTCGACCGCCTCGAGGCTTCCGGGCCATGGGCACGTCAAAGGGTCGACATCGGATCACAGCAGTGCTGAAAAGGCAGGTGACGGAAGAGGTGACGGAAGATGACACTACTGTGGATCGGTCGGGTGTTTTCTGCTCTGTGCGATCGCTACACTGCCGCTACATGATGCAACATACTGTGCACTCCGGGCTTGAGCTCACATGGCTGGCGAGACCACTTGATGCTGGATCGGCAAACTCGTGGGGGCCCTTCAAAAGAGAAGTGTTCCTTTCTGGGAGATCAGGCGGTCATGCTCACCACTCCCCACACTTGGGAGGAGCAGAAGAGCAGTCCAGCATCTCATCGGCATCGAGGCTACGAAGCCAGCTTGATGCTGGAAAGCACATTACGACCACAGACAGCTACAAGATGCTACAAGACCAGCTCGGTCTTCGCCGCAGCTACCCAATTGCGAAGTAGCTGCACAAGGGAGCCAGTGGACGTTTTGTCACAGTCTTGTCGGAGTACACGGTTCTCTCTGATCTTGCACCACTTTCTGCCTCTATCCTCCCTCTACGCACACTTTCGAAATCTCTCCTTCTGCTATCACAAAATATGACATTGCTGAATTGACATCCCACAGATTGGCCAGCTTCTTCAGGGCAGAGCACTCACCGCCATCTTCTCGAAGGAGCCCTTTCAGTCTACACCCGACTGGGCCACGTGGCAAGCACTTGGCAGCGCCGCCACGAGCTTTGCGGCGTGATGTCTTTCGAAGCCCGCCTTGCAGCCACCTGGGGCACGATGGGCACATGCACTGCAACAGTGGCAGGGACATGAGAGGACAAATCACGGTGCCAGCCTCAGAGCTCCAGGCACATCGGACTACGCCAAGCGTGTACGGGCAAGTTGCTCTGCATGATGTTCAGGGGCTTCACAACTCACTGTTACTTCCGTGGCCATCCGTACGACATTCCTGTGCAAGGGAGGATCGATCTCATCGCGAGGCATCTCCCATCCTGGTGTCCGGACGGTCATCCTGCCTGCGGTGTTCCGAAGAATCTTTCGAAGTGCTTCGTGGCCTTCTGCTTGCCCTGGAGTGCAGACCCCAACTAGTGGGCGAGTGACTCGACAGCCCACGTCGCACGCACGCATTGAACCCATCGTTTGGGCCAAGATGCTGAAATGTCCAGGTGTATCCTGGTACAAGTACAAGCACTTTCTTAAACTCCCTCTCTCTTTCTCTCTCTCAGCAAAGCCACCCGGCACCCTTCCGCAAGCAAAGCCAAGGTGCAGGGAAGGTCGGCGAAGAGCCTCGGCGACAGAGCGGAGCGAGAGCCACTTCAAGTCTTCATCCCAACCGAAAGCGAGAGAGAGGGAGAGGGAGGGAGAGATACGGAGACACAGAGAGGGTGGGTTAAGGGTTTTGGGGTTTAGGTTTTATGGAGCCGGAGTGATGGAGGACAGATGAGGATAGGAGCAGGAGCAGGAGAAGATGCGACTCTACGACCAGATGCAGACAGGCGCCGTACGGTTGTCTCTCCGCAAAGCTGTACGAAGTGGCTCTGCAGATGCAAAGACCAACGGATCGAGGATCTCACACGAAAGTTGGGAGCCACACATTTCGTAAAGCCCCCAATGCCTTGGATTCTGCGGGCTGAAGCCGGCATAAGATAGTTCGGCCCAGCAATATTCAAGTTGCATTGCTGCCTGGCCCCAGCAGGGCCCTGAAATGATGCGTTTGCGGAAGCGCTCGACGGCACTGACAGCACCGGCACTCGACCTGAAGAGAACAAGCTGTCTCATATCTTATACCTTGCATGGAGCTCGGTCGACTTCGTGCGCAGCAGACTGTGAGCCTCATAAAGATGACTCCAGCGTTGACCGGCACTAGCCCTTGTTGACAACAAACGGACTCGTCATCGTGTTTGCGGGACTCCTGCGCAGTGGACATCGCCATGTCACCACCATGGGAGGCCTCCAAACCAGCTCTGCCTCACGCAAGTACTCGATGTCCAAAGATCCATCCTTGACCCACCTGGCTTTCTGGAACCGGCAAACAAAATATTCAAGGTCTTGGCAAACAGCGCCTGATGCTGCCACTGCTGCCGTTATATGCATCGCAGGAGCCTCGGTTTCGCCGCTAGGTTTGACTTGAAGAATTCGTGAAACGGCCGTTTGTGCCATGAGACCAAAGAAATCGACATCGCCAGGAAGTGACACGAGAAGTGGTCGCGGATCCTCCAGCCACAGTATGTCCTTGCTTCATCTTGCTTCATTCGCGCAGGAGCTACGAAGCGAACACCGGCGCAAAAGAAGCTCACATCTCGCGGTGTATACACTCAGAGCATCTCAGAGCAGCTTGTTCAGATTCCATCTTGAAGACAATGCCCACAACTGTGCGAAACTATCACACCCTCAATACAAGGCCAGACCTCGAATCTTACGAAGAAGCACCGAGCAACATAGGACATCAGGGGCATCACCGTGGTCATAAGCTGGCTTCACGCCTCCGACGTCTCCCTCCGAGACGGCGTATTCATGACATCGACTCCCAGAACCTTCTATTTGCTGTTGTTCCCCTGTCTGAAGCAAACTTTTCAGCATTTAAGCCGCTCCGGCCGAGAAACTCTCTCAGTACTCACGGGGTAGCTTGTGTGGTTTGTGGAAATGCCAGTGCTCGCTCCTGTTCGTGTCCAAGATGTGCGGCCGTGGTGCAGTGTCAACATAGAGAGCCATGTATCCGGCACGAAGTATAGACTCCATCCTGAGCCCGCCGTTAACTTCGGTGTTGCTTGACACCACATCAACTAAGACCACTGCGCGGCCCAACCTAAGTGAGCTATCAACTGCCATGCATGTTTGTGCGAAGCTCCACCTTGGGCCCCTACGCCAATAATTGGAGTCGTGGATCTCTTCCCGAGCAGGACCTGCGAAGGACGCCTGCAGCAGCACTGCCGGACAAGCCCGGTCTTAGTCTCAGCTAGCTCTTCCTGAACCGCATGTGTAAACAGAGCCCACTCTTCTTTGTCTCGATCGGCACCTCGATCCACGACTGGGAGAAGAACGGCGTTACACCATATTCGCCTGACGGAGAATGCTTTCTGCAACAGCCTGAGGCGTCTAAGAACCTAGTCGCCTTGCCAGCGTTGTCTAGATCTCTCCGAATCCACGAAAACCAAGAAGCCCCGGCCAAAGACCGACCTGTTGAGGACACCACAGTCACCTCAAGCCTTCATGGCTTCATTACCGCACCTCGCACGGCACATCCAATGCTTCAGCTGTGCCGCAAAGGCGGACTCCTCTGGAAGGTTGCAGGCACGCTGCCGACGCAGGCTCTTTGCTGGCAGATTGCTGCCTCCTGCCTGTCTCCAGTCTTCACAAACACGCTAAACACCTGACTTTTGGGACACTGTCATGCCAATGCTTGCAAGTATCACAATCGCCGAGCACTCGACGACGATACCAGAACCATTTGCGGCTTCTTTCAAGACGGATTCCAGCTCCGTCGACATGTAAATCGGCTCGGTCTGGAACGCAAAAGTTTCAGGCAGAGGGATTCTCTCCACTGCCAATCGAGTTGCGGTGAAGAGTTCTGAGCTGCAAGGCTTGAAGGTGAACAAGCCCTGCCTCTTCTGAGATGCTCGGAAGACATCCTTCCGATTCTGCGAAGTCAGATACCTGAAAGCCGCATCGGGCAGAGTTTGTGTAGAAGATTCTGCTTCCCTTCGTCTTGAAGTGATGGAAGGGCTCAGCTTTCCGTGCAAACAAGCAGTTGCTTATCACAACTCTCAGTCCAGGACATAGTCAGGAAAGCGCAAGTCTCCTGAACCAAACATGGCTTGCCGGATTCGAGAAGTGCGAAAGCTGCTGATGATATATCCCCTGTCGTTTCCTGACGCCGGTAGGACAACTGCCGCCAGTCCCAATGCATGCATCAACCTGAGGGGAGGTGTTGAGCAGAATTTCACCCTCAGGCTGGATGCATGCGTCGCGAGTGATGCCTCATGAAGCAACGGCTGGCAACCGAACAGATGTTATAATGAAAACTCATCTGGTATATGACGTACGACTATATGATGCAAAGCTCTGCTGCATCAATCGCTCAAGCCAGCCCTGAGTCCGTGCATCCGACCACATGGTTTCGCGCAGCTGACGACAGGAACATGTCAAAGTGGGTAGTCACAGTCCAGTGTTGATTGAAACCATATGCTGTTGCCTTCAGCTCACGGGTTCACAGGAGGTGCTTCTTCTGTAAAACCGCTGAGTCGCTAGGTTTTGCTGTGGCGACTATCTTGAAGCGTTCCGATGCCAGGCGAAGTTCCAGCAATTCTCTCACGAATTGTTGCATCAGACGTACAGACTGCATCTTGGCCCTTCTTTTTCGCTGCCTCCAACGTAGGAGAAAGCTCTCCTGGCAGCAGCCTGTGCTAGCACCGGGCCATAGCAACTGCCAGAGGCTCTTGCGATCTTCGGTCATTAACAAGGTCATTATCGAATGCATCAATGCCTTCAGACAGACATGTCAGCCATATAAAAATTTAAGGCTACGGTACACGGGGAGGCTTTGGCAAGTCTCAAGGCGGATTGCCCTGGTTTGCCAGCCCTTTGTGTCAAAATCTATGGTACTAGTGGCCGTCGCCTAGAATGCAGCACGCATTCGCAGACATGCCTCTAAAGTTGCCACTGCCTAAGGCTTGCTTGGCAAGCCTGCAGTGGGACTTCGAACTGAAAAGAATAGGCTAGTGTTTCTATTGCTGCCGTGGATAGTCCGCACAGGGCTTCAACAAAAAACTGTCCGCAAAGCCAGTCTGCACGGTGGCGCTCGTTGCGAGTGGGACGCAACCGCAATCTGTCGCTTCGATGTGGCGACCGCCGGAGCAAACCTCTTCCACCTGCAATACGGCGCGAGTTCTTGACATGCCATCAGAGAAGCTCGGCCAAAGCAAGATACAACGCACATGCAGGTGGCATCTGCTATCACCTGCAAGCCACTCCCGTGTAGAAAGCTGAACTGCCGATCGTTCTATGTGAACTGCTGCGCTGTTGGCATGTCGACTTGTTTTTGCGAGATGCAGCACTGAGCCGCATGAACGTGCCACGCTGGCATTACAGTCCCAGGGCCCAGAACATGCCGCACATGCCCCCCCGCCGCCCCTCTAGCCTCAGGTCCATCCGGCGACCCGTCAGGCCTCGCGAACAATTGCAAGGCCAGCAGCAACAGATCATTCAGTCGCATTACTTAGAACTTGAAAGGGCAACGGCCTGGCAGAGCTTCAGAGCCTTCAGAGCCCGGGAGGTGGCCTCGCGGCAGGATGCAAGACCAAAGCAGCAACGAAATGCTTTCTCTTGCTGTCCCTGAATCGACTGCGGCCGAAACTTAAAGCTCCCGGCTAGCGGTGCAGGCGTGCAGTCTCCACAACATTTTGCTATGCATCCTTCGGAGTCATGTCTTTGCACACCAGCTGAGCATTTGCCAGCCCGAGATGGAACAAAGGTCTCGGCAGTCCGACCGCCGACGATTCCAAGTTTGGCTTTCCAAACGCCCACATTAGTCTTGCATGCTGCTCTTCGCTTAACGTCTCTGCGTCTGCGCTCGACGCATCTTGAGCAGCTACCTCGCACAGTCTTGCGTGTGGCACGGAAGCCTTTGCGAAAGCCCACACTGCGGAAGAAACGTCATCCAACGTGCGGTCGGGTCTCCGGCAAAGGCAGTTCGCAAGCCAGTCGAAGACTGGCTGTTTGTAGTATTCCAGGCGAGCCAGTGCGACTGCAAAATGTGCCAAACTTCGTGCACACAACTGGTCGATCCTCCACATTAGCTCTACCGTGGCAGCTGCCAACATTGCTTCGTGAAACACATTGAGCTCGGAGTAGGCATAAACACACTTAACCAATTCATCCGCAGTAAAGTCAGACGGACGCTCAGCAAGCTCCTCACCGATGGTAGCCAACAAAACTTCGTCACGGTGCTCCGCACATGCCAACACCCAGCACAGCCGAGTCAGAGAGGCTGCAGACACATGTCGCAAGCCCTTCCTGAGTATCTCGAAACATGCTGCATTCAGAACATCCCAATTGATGCTTCGGGTGCTGACTGCTGCGAGAGCAACGCAAGTCAATGCCCGCGGCGCATACGAGCTCAGTTGCTGCGGCTGTTGCGCCACGAAGTCCAGCGCTGCTTCGATTTCTCCGGAAAGCGCCGCAACATCATCGAAGCTATCAAAGATGTGTTCTTTTGACATGTGCGAACATCAGCAGCTAGGACTCCAGAAGGAAGCGCGAAATATAATGCTGCTGACTTCACTTTGAGCCGGAAGTGTCAGTCCTAAGACTGGGCCTTTCACCAGCAAGGCACCTCCTTCTGCCCTAGGATCAAGACCAGGCCCCTGCCTCATCGCTTGCCAGGAAGACACACCTCGATCGCAGACCCAAGACGTATCCCCTGATGCCATGCATTCTCCCAAGGATCTGGACTTTAGTTGATTTTTCTTTCCCTTTCAGCAATCTCCGCTAAACCCGGAAAACCTTCGCTAAACCCGGAAAACCCTAGCAGAACGCCGTGACAGTTGCAAGGCAATGCCGCTTGAAAATTGTAGTTGGAGAACTTGTGCACGTGCGCCGGTCGGTGCGTCGAAATGCCACTCTGTAAACACCTCGACTACTTGAAACAAGGACGCAGCAACAAATTTAGGAGATCGTCCACGATTGCAGTAACTCCAACAGCAGTCAATGCAGAATCTTAAACCGAAACAAACGACGGAAGGTGCCGAAAACCACCCTATCGCCTACGAACTCGCAACGATTGCCAGGCCGCTGGAGCTGCTGTTCCCGCTGGCCTTCAGGCCGGGTTTAAGCGGGGCTTTGCAACTGCAGGGACTGCAGGGACTGAAGGGACTGAAGGGACTGCAGGGACTGAACGGCTGCGTTTCTGAAGGGTTCCGGCCTCAGCGCTGCTCACCCGATTTCTTTCATCAGCCTCATGCAGCTTGGACTGCCCACCTTGGAATGCCAGCCGTTTGTGGGTAGAGCGACTCTTTCTGAGCAAGAGCTGCAGCATGCCTCGATCGGAAATGAAGCGTGGTCGTGGTGGCGACACCTTGCAGCTTCTTCAGCCCTACCTTCAACTCTACAGTACTTCCTCCGTGCCTCAGCCAGTCTCGCACGCAGGCGAGCTACCAGCTGCTCATTGTCGCAGTTGACCTGCTGAGTCTCGACATGGACAGTCCTATGTCTGATCGCGGTCCTGCAATATCCAGACCTCATACCAGGGCAGAACCACCACGGTGTAGCCTTGTCTTCCACACAAACAGAATTCGCGCTGCGCCAAGTCTGGCCCTAGACACCGTTGATCAGGCGCGGCACCCAAACACCAAAGCAAGCGTCTTCTCAATGCAGTAGGCAAAAAGCCTCGGTTGCAACATGTTGCGCAACTTCGGAGCACTGCCGTTACAGGCGGGTCACGATGTGCTTTCCCCGAGTCGATGTCGAAGAGCAGGTCTCCAGGGCGATCCACCTACACGCAACAAGGTGTATGCTTAAAAACACTCCTCTTGTAGCTAGGTAGCTTCTTAACCATTCGTAACCTTAACCGCATGACGCATTAAACTCTTTAGACACACTATTTTGGGCGCGTGCTATGCCCAGATCGGGGGTGATGGTGGTTGCAACGAGCGACAAAGTGGGGCCCAGTGGCCCTGTGCCTCGATGGACACAGTCGACGCAGCCGAACCCCTGACAAAAACTGGTCAGAGGACTCGCATCTCTCACGCCACCGTTGCCGAAACGTGATAACTTGAGGAAAGGGCCGGATAGACGAAGAGCTGACCCGAATGCTCAAGGGCAAACCTCACGTGGGCACGTTCTGTCGCAGGCAAGTAGGAGGTGAACCACGGGGGCTCTTCACTGTCTTACAAGGTCTTACATGCCATTGGCCCAAACCCCGCGCATTCTGCGATGTCGCCACTGCCGATGCGCGTGCTGCCGAACCCTTTTTACGGGCTCTTCTTCGCAAACTCATCTCACCCCCGAATCTCTCTTCAACTCAGGGTAACAGCATTTGCAAGCCTGGCTCGCCTATGTACAGTGCATCGACTGGCCACTGTCAGTCTGATGCAGTTCAAGCCCATGGACTGTATTGAGTGCATCGGGGCCATGAATCAGCATTGAACGGAGGCTGAAAGCAGAGAGCCCTCATCGGGCGCTTGGTACAACTGCCTGTTTGTGAAACGACATGAGGCCTCTAAACCAGTGACCACAATGTTTGGCGCTTCTCTTTCTGACCGAATTCTGGAAGGACTACCAGCTGTATGAAATCCATGGCCATGCTTTCAGTCCAAGCTTGAACGTGAGGGTCGTCGTAGCAGAGGCGCGGTACTTGGTTTATCTCCAACAGCCAAGGCTTCAGGCTTTCGTCACAAATAAAATCCATGCCAAGAAGGACTGCAGAGCCGTCTTCCAGATTCGGACTAAAATGCTGCATTACTTGCGCAATGCTTGCGCACAGCTTGGGAAAGATGACATCATAATGGTGATAGTCCGTGGACGAGGCCGCTGGCGTAATGCGTCCGTAGTGGGTGCAATGGCTAGCTCGGCTCAAACCATGCATCGGATTCGTTGGTTTCGGCGCCTTCCGGACTCCGATCTTCTGATAAACGAAGATCTTTCGTGGGCTGTGGGATGCAGTGCAACATACGTAGACACGGAAGTCCTCCTTATGCCCATCGGAGGAAAGAGGAGACTCTACTGCCCGTTGGATGACGATCTGCCGGCCAACCTGTCGTGGTTTGCAGCCCTTGGCTTTCCGCAGAGCCGTGACAGACTGAGAAGCCTCAAGAAAGGCAAGTTCAAGCAGATCATGAAGCTCTTCTTCTGTCTTCGGGCCTTGAAACGGACGGACTCCGCACCCGTAGTCGACATCGGACAACTTCAGAAACCAAAGACCTTCTAAGTTTCTTCTGGAAGCGACAAACTCCTCCACACTCAAATACGTTTCAGGCATAGTGCCCGACAACGAGGGGCTTTGCAAGAGCTCTCTTGCCAGCTCGTATTTGTCGTGGCAGAAGTCCTTCATCTTGATGGTGACCCGCTTTGAGCCAAATTGAAAGCCTCTCCACTGCATCAGATTGCAGAACTCCCCCTCCAAGCCGGCCTTTCGAAGAGCCGACAGCCAGGTCCCGTGCTGGCAAGGCCCCATGTTCCAGCGGATTCGTGTGGAGAATCGCTTTGGCTGAGGCAAAGAAGCTTCGGAGGCCGCACGGCTTTGCAGTGGCGCTTGGAGTACACTGCGCCCGAGGAGGGCCTGACTGGATGGCCGGGAAGGCTGCCTCTTCAAGGCAAAGCCCTGAACCTTGCCCATACCAGTTATCTGCAGGCAAAGTGACAAGAAACCCTCCTCTCCATGGCTGACAGCGCACATGACTCCAGCCCTCTCATGTGCGATGATACGCAGCAACAGCGCTTAAGGTAACTGCATCCCTTCAAAACGGCTGTTTGTGTCCAAACCAGACTGCCACTTGAATGTGCAGAATGTTTTTCCGACGTCCTTGGGCCTGTCGACATCTCGACGAGTACGGACACAGCGTGATAGAATAACTTTTGTCAGAGACAAAGAGCCCCAACGTTAAGCAACGAACTGTGGGTCCCACAACACTGGAGGTCCCGGCCTTCTGGCGTACTGCTTCCGAGTGATGGCAGCAGGTCCATGGAAATCAGTGCTTGGGAGATGGGCTCTGCCTCGAAGAGGAGCGATTTCAGGGCAGAACAAACCATGTACAATCATATTTAAAATCTAAAACATAACATAATACCAATACCATATTCTAATAGAGTACAATATAGCTTAATTCCAAGATGTGCCTCTGCCGGTATCTCGGGCCGTATGCGCGCCATGACTTGGGCAGCTTCCACAACATGGCTCCTCCCATCATGGGCCGGCAAAAATAACGCTCAGGTTCCTTTTGCGAAGTCCTCTGCGCCGCAGAAAGACCCGCTCGATCTCCTTGGAGGGGAGGGGTGGGGCCAGAGTGATGCAAGTCGTGGAGATGATGCAACATTGCCTCCGCCTTCAATGCGCAAGGCCAGATCAGCAAGATGAACCTCGCAGGCAAAGTGGTCGGTCGAACGGATCGAAAGCGCCACAATCATACGAGCGGAGTTTGACTGATCAGGAAGGCAGCCTGGCACAAGGCCACGAGTTTTGGTGACGGAACATACCCATTTCCGCTGATAACCAGCTCGTCCTCAACATGGATACAACACTGACATGTGATATGCACATGGAAGGCATCTGAGGCTGATCTGTGGAAACGATCTAGCGCCTGCAACTTCGGTGCCCACAGAGTCCTGCCAGAATGCTACAACAGGAGTCCCTAGCTGTAACTGGAGAGCTGGGGATGCAACCATGGTGTCTGCTCCAAAACTGCTTCAAAGAACTCCTGGCGATAACCCATGAGACTGTGATGTCATACAGGGTGCGAAAGAAAGCGAGCGCCCGTGGCCTCGTAGCAGCCCTGCAAGCTTAGGCTCCAGAAAATCAAGGCACGTTCCTGGTCAGCAGACACCAGCACTTTGTAGAGCATCCCGTCAGTACGCAGCAGGTGTACCGCAGACAGGGTTTCGAATTCGCTCTTGGGGCCTTTGTGCTGTGTGGCTGCTCTGAGGCGTTTGGCTCGAAGCGTTCGAATGCAAGTGTGGATTGCGGATTGAAGTTGTTTTGAGCTTCCATATTCAGCGCAGACGATCACAGAACAGAGGAATCATGCTCCGGCCATCCTCTTCGAAAGAACCGACAGGACGCTCTAGTGCTTCCCATCAACCGATCAAGGTCTTTTTTGGAATTTCCAGCGTTGATGCTTTGACTTACTTCTCCTGCCAACCCGTCTGACTGAGCTGTGCCGGTGTTCTTGCCCCAGACCCTCGTTTTGAGGTCCAGCCATTTCCTCAGCCCGACGTCTGCAGCCATCGCCTGTGCAAGGTCGTCCGTTCCACTTTCGTCTCCCAAGGAATAGGGGAATATCCTTGGTACTGCTGTACAAGCCACACTTGCTTTACACGGGCTGGGTTCGTTTCTTTGCGCAAGAAACGGTTGTCTTTCTTTGACGGTCGCTGTGCACACTGCATGCAAGGAAGAGGTTTCGAAAACGTAGGGGAAGCATCTCCAGTGCCCGGCTGACGAGTACCGAACGTCACGTGTTAGATTATGAAACATCTGGGCACCAAAAACCATCGATGATTTGCCGCCGTGCTCGAACGAGACCTGTAAGGCACTGCAGGGCAATGCATCGCCTCCGGAAGGAGCTCGACCGCCCGTGCCGTCGCAGCACGAGCCAGGAGCTTCAATGCCCCGAGAATTCGACCCACCTGGCGTGCGACGCTTTCCGGTAAGAAGCATGCGTGGCGTGCTAAGCAAGACTGCTCAACTAGGCTCTAACTCTCTAACTTGGGTCCAAGGCCCCGTCCGGGACGGAAAGAGCGAGCCCAGCGATGCAACGTGCAATGACCCAAGCCTCAAGGGGAGTCTGCGGCTCAGATAGAAACCGCCTACGTGTCTTCATGAATATCTTCCCCTGAGAGTCTGAGAGCCATGCAGGGAGCTTGATCTCCCCAGTGTCGGCTTGGTCCAACACTGAAAGAACCTCAGGCAGACAGGCGATGTGCCAGTGCTGCGTCGAAGCGTACAGGCGCTGTGCAGCTGACCGCCGCGCTGCTAAGCGCCTCGCTTTGTCTGCCGCAGTGGATGCAAGCACTGACGCCGAAATCCTGGACACCCAGGGCAGAAGAGCTTGTGCTGCCGAACTCGAGCAGCAGGCAACTGCCGTCGCACCCGACTGTCGCCAGAAGGCTGAGGAGTTCGGCGGCAGGAACAAGGTGCTCTTCTGGAGGCCCTACCTTGCATGGCATGCCAAGCACCCTTGTCCTCTCCGGACTCCAGCTGAGATCAACATGCAGTTGCAGTCCAAGGAATGAGCACAAGAAGTGCAACCCTCGCGCTTCTTTCTGGTCAGCGCTGCAGAGACTCAGAGTGTCCGCAGCTTTCGCCGGCGGATATTGCCTCTCGTGCTCACGACCCTGCTTCCGACACCCATGCCTTCAAGAAACCACGGGGCAGCATAGGGCTGCATGGGGCTCGGACTCCCATCCCCGAGCCTAAGATTCCGAGTGCTGTTCGCTTCCCAAGCGATCTCGCCTCGTAGTATGAGGTTGACACTCCCTGCTGCTGACTCTGATAAACAAGAATGCACTACGATCTGCCCCACACGAAAGTCAAATGAGTGCACAAATGCGTATGCCACAAATTCAATTGGTGCCTCGTGTGGCTCCAACAAACCCAGATCCTCCGATGAGCGGACCTCAACCTGTTGGGACTCCTCTGATTGCGGCTGGGAACACAGGGCAACTACCGTGCCTGTCAGCGCCGCTTCAACCTCTGAGTGAAGCAAATGTCCAGCAATAAGACCGAAGCGCAGCCCTTTCATCTGCAGCCGCCAGCGGGGCACCATCGAAAAGAAGGTCTGCGGAGCCACTGCATGCGGTGCGAGGCATGGGTCGAGATTCGGCTGGAAGTGTCCTGCGATCCGAAGCCATCTCAGCTGCGCGGCTGTGGGGGAAGCTCCGGCACCTTTGGCCGCAGACTCCACGTCCACCAGCACCAGCGCATCGTCGGCTCCGGAGGGTTTCTGGAAGCGGCCGAAGGCACGCGCGAGGGGCCCGCAGCGGGCCAGAGAGGTGCGGCGGGGCTTCGGCTCGTCCTTGGGGACGTCCTTGCAGGCTTCAGCTGCGGGATCCTCTGCAGGCCGCTTCAGCCGGGAAGGCTCCGAGGGCTTCAGCCGCAAGACGAGCTGCGCCCTCGAGATTGCAACGACCTGTTGCACCAGTTCCAAACCCAGTCCAGTGGTCCAGCCATGGGAGTTCACCATCAAGGGCGCAGGCCGGACAACACCCTGCTGAGCTTCGATGTAAGAGTTGAAGGCAGCAGCAACTGATGCAACAAAAAGCTCGGGGTGCGTGGAGGGCGTGACGGCGCCTGCAAAGAAAGCGGCGAGGCGTTGGTGGTGGTGTTGCTCTGCATGTGGCACTTGCAACAGTGGCTGGGTGATGCGATGCAACGTCACAACACCGGGAGGGCCCAGCTCCGGCTGACCTAAGTCAGTCTCCAGAAAATAAACTTCCGGGCACTCCGACAGCAAGGAGTTCACGAAGTACCGGCAGCAGGTGGACTTTCCGACTCCTTTCGGACCCATCACCAACAAGACTGGAGGCTTCTCACTGTAGCAATGAACGCACTCGACCAGGAAGTGCTGCAGTATGCTCGGCCATGCACGGTGAGCCGTCAAACGTGGATGATCTGAAGGAGACGTGAGCACAGCCCGCATGCGTGGAGCAGCAAGTTCTGCGTTCAGTGTGTCCTGCGACTCTCTGCAGAGTTTTAGGCACAGGACGACAGGCCATCGGTGACCTGCCAAGAAGTCTTGCACATTCTGCGCCTCTGCAGACGCATCGACCTGTCGAGAGCCCAAAGATTTGCCACGCACGGCCCGTATCCGAGGCGTGGAACACCAAGGGGGAACCACAAGACGCCGGAATCTCTTCGATGGCAAGAGACTGGCCCCCCATATCTCGACGCAGCCTCGCAAGACTCGAACTTCAACGGTGCCAGACAAGCTCACCTCTTCACCCACTCGTAAAGGCAACAGAAATTCCACCCCGCACGAGCTCTCGTGCGGAAGCAGTCGCTTAATGATGCGCTGTGAGCGGCTTTGCTTACTTCCGGACCAAACTTTGTGGCTCATTCTGGTGCCTACTCTCGGATCACCGAGCAAAACTCCAGACACATCCTGGATGATGTAAACTCCTCCTGTGCCGCCTCACAAGTTGCTCTGAGACTCTTAGGGCTTACTTACAGCTATCCTGATACCAGCAGCGAGTGCAACGTCCAGTGTTGCTACTAGTTTACTAGTGTGTTGATGTTCGATGTCATCGGCGATAATCAGTTTGAAGCCATGTACAAGCTGATTCTTAGCCGATCGGAGACGGCTGCGCTTAGTTCTGAGCCTCGTGACCGCGGAGGCTTGGCAGGGCCCTGACAAGTGAAGCCGGAAAACTTGAGTCATGGAAGAAATCAGGTGAGGGCTGTGGATACGTGGCGGATAGCTCTCTGGGAGCGCGGTGTCGCAGAGCTTGGATGCAAGACGCCAGTTGTGAATGCTAAGCGTTGGGCGTTGTTGGTTTCCTGCCAGGGCCATATGATCATGATGAACCATGCTGTCTGTTCTGAGGCTGTCCGGGCATGATTGCCCAACCCTGTGCCTGCATGCACGCTACTGCAACGTCGGCCAGTGCTTTGTACAACTCCACTTGCTCCACGCCCAGGTGGGTGAGCGCCTCAGGACGACTGGCATGGCTAGCAACGGAACTGGCATCGCGAAGTCGAGGCGCCTTTGCCAGTTCCGCCAGTTCGGGCAGCTGGAGTCTCTGAAGATTGTTGTCACAACCTGCGGCCACGACGTTCAAAACAAGTACTTAATTGAATGTCGATGCATCCTGGTACCATTGATCCATGGGAGTAACACAGGGCTTAGTGACACGATGATCCTTAGCTACCGCGGCTGCATCTGACATACCGCCGGCTGACCTCCCGCATCAGACGGCAGAAGCACGGCGATCGTCGCCTGCACCAGAAAATGGAACTACACCACGGCAAGGCAAACTTGAACGGGTCATTCCAAGATCGACCGCAACAGTGGCAAGATCGCAAAAACTCGACAAGTATCTCATTGAGGCCACAAGATGCATGATGACCCACACAAGAAAGACGTGCATCATTCCACAACGCCAACCACAATTGCCATGATGTCTGGCATACTCTTTGAGGACTCTCGACAGTCGTTTGCAAACTCTGCACATCACTCTTCAGTTGACCTAGCGTCGGCACCAGTACCGCCACAGGCGAGGGGCTGGCTAGTGCTTTCACGAGGACCAAGCGGGCTGAAACAAGGATGTCTTTCAAGTGAGCTCCGTGTTTTTGCAAAGGGCACTGACCCAAATACTGCTTGAAGCACGTAGGAACAGCAGGAAGCAAGAACACCACAAGTACCACTAAGTCCTTCAAGCACACCTGCATGAGCGACTCGCATTCCACTTTGCACTCGGAGGCAGCCCAAAGCACCTGCCAAAGGCTCAAGCCGTACCAAGGCCAAAGGCGTTGGTAGGGAAAGGCTCTTTAGGACCTTAGGTTTAGGATACGTGATTGGGCTGGAAAACAGGTCGGCAGCACCCCCACCAAACAAGCAGGCGAAGCTTGAAACTCATCCAATCGCTGCCGTGCCTGCAAGGGAAACATAGTCGCGCCCATCTGCACACGTGCCCCACCGTGCAAGACCACTTGCAATGCCGAGCAGCTCAAATGCATGAAACCGCTTGTGCTGGAAACGTACGTTTCGTTGCACCACCGAGAGGCAGCGCTTTCGTCAGACGGCATTGTCTACATTTTGCAGGCAAAGAGAGATAAGAACTTCAAGAACACATCTCTCACCTCCTCCACTGCTGCTTGCAAGAAGGTGTTGATGGCCTGCTGGAGGCTCGGAAGACATCGGGAAGAGTGCAAATCTCTGCCGGATAGGGGATATGGAGGCCTCCCGAAGCTCGGCCGGGGTCTCTGCCGATGCCTCCGTGCGGGATGCTGGCACCACAGGCAGCTTCAGCCGGCGCCATCCTGCGAGTCGACCTGATACTTGTCCGTGAGCGGACCAGTGGCAGCTGCTGCGCGGGCCTGAACAAAAAGGGCACCAAACACTGCGATCGCGATGGAAGGGCGCGTCCTTCCTAAAGCTGCAGACTAAGCATCCGGCAAAGACTCTGGACAAGCAAGCAAGATCAGAAGACTTCAGAGAGTACCGACGATCGTCCTTCACACGTGAGACAGATCGCTCTCGAAACTTCTGCAACTTCAAGAGCACTGCATCTGTTGCCATCTGTTGCATCCTTGCTTCTCAGGAGCTGCCGAGTTGCCTCGAGCTCCGACATGCGATTTGACGAGGCTGAGAGTCAGAACTCTGCGCCTTGGAGGCCGCCTGCCTGAACAAGGCCTGCCCGGTGCAGAGAAAAGCCGGGGACCCGCTCTCAAACAAAGCTCGAAGCGGCGGCGAAGAGCCGGGCTCTTGACGCCTCGCCGCTCGAAGAGGCCGAGGTCAGGCCAAGGCCACTCAGCGATCGCAGGAAGCTCGTGAGCTCCTCCGACAGAAAAGGAGGACGAGGACGAGGAGGAGGAGTAGAAAAAGCGCCGAGGGCATGCGGCCGCATGCGCATCACGCAGAATGACGCATCGAGCCCAGCAGCGCTTTCCTTCTGGGACATCTGCGGAAGGACTTTGTCCCCATGCTCTGCCTCGCGGCACGGCTCACTCGGCAGACAACTGGCAAAGGAGCTTGGCTCCCCGCCAAGTTTTCCAAGAGAAAGGGCGAAGCTTGCCCAATCTGAAGCAAGGTCCTCAGAGCCACACGAGTTCAACCCGCTTCTTGCGAGGCAAAGCGCATCTCACAGTGTTTGCGATGCTCAGGGGCGAGCTTCGCCAGATTGACAAGCTCTGTCGCTCGGAGGCTTGGCAAGCGCCGCTGTGCCTGCAACAGACACTAGCACCAGCCAGCATCGGTCAAGACGCTTGTCTTGGTGCCAGCATCAGTCGAAGGCAACGGCCTCATCAACCATGTCCTGGAAACAGATACACTGCCATTCCGCGGCATGGCAAGACGCTAGCAAGAGTCCTGAACAAAGGCGGGCTCCATGGCTCCAGCTGCTGCAAAGATCCTCAGCAGACCTGAGCATTTCTTAAGAGGACACCCCAATCTGCCGAGTACAAACCGTTTTTTGGGCCGCGTCGTATGAACCCAGACGTCTCGAAGTCTTTCAAGCAGGCCCGCACCTGATGACCACGATGACAATTCGAATAGGGTTTTGAGGCCCATTATACTATAACACTAGCATTATAATAAGGAACCCCCAAAATAACATAGGTAAATGAAACATGCTCTGATAAGCGAGAGGTTGACCGGACAGTGCCTTGGAAGCAGCCTGACGAAAAAAGTCGGGGTTGCTCAAATCCGCCTGACATCCCAGGGCAGATCCTCAAAGCAGTCTTTCCAATCCGGGTGCCGACGGCTACAAATCTAGGCACAATCGCGCGGATTGGCCTTCCAGAACGCGAGCAGCATAGCAGTTAGAAGGGGCCTAGGCGTGCTTTAAGACGCAGCTGTGCATGTTGTGATTTCTCGGGCGATTGGCATTGACATAGAATCCGCTCGCCGCAGGAATTCTTGCGCAAGGATCTCCACCAAGTCGCCCTTGACCTGAAGACCGGCTCATTCTCTCGAGCTGATGGTGCCCACAGACACCGCAGACTTGAACATATTCTGTGCCCCGGGCAGGTTCAGACGTCTTGGTTGCCGCAAAGACAAGCTTAGCAAGAGCCTGGAAGACACAACAGCTCCATGCACGACACTGACAGGGAAGTTGCACAGCAATAGCTGAAGGCGCTGTCCGGTGCCTTCGACTTGTATTCTGAGAGGTTAGTCGCAATGTGTGGTGCGGCCACCTGTCAACAGCGGAAGAGCTGTCACACTCACTAGTGAGAACTGTCCGGAGCGGGAGGGAAGAGGCAGGGAAGGACAGACAATGACAGACAGGAAGGCAGCAGCGAGGTAGCGCAAGTAAGCAAGGAGAGGAAAAGACAGCCAGAGAAGAGCGACGGACAAGGAGGCAGACGCCAAAAGCGGACAAGCGACATCAATCGTGCAATGGAGCCATGCTGTCTTTCAGCTGCTTTCGTGGCACAAGCCCACAGCATCGGTGAAACAGCGGTGAAACTCATGCTTGCATCGGAGAAGGATTGCGGAAGCTAATGCTGTGCTCGCACTCGCACAAGGCCGGGGCACTGCCTCCATTAAACAGTTTTGCACTGAACGACTTGCCGCACTTTAAGCGGAAAGGCCTGCAGCATGTACCACCCACAGAACCAACAGAGGCAATGCAACATTCGATGCCCGCTGTACCGCGGCCCCGTGCAGTGGCGGCAGGTCTTCCACGCAGAATGCCTCAGTCGTAAAGCAAGCAATGATGAATGGTAAAGAGTGCCAAGACATGTGGTCACAAGGAAAACTGAGCCCTCACACAGGCGTCTGGGCATCGCAGTCTGTCAAATTTCCGCAGGTTGCCATGGAAGACGTCATGGAGTCCTGCAGCTGAAGCTCGCCAGGGGCTCAAGACCGGAGTAAGGTGATGAACAAGCATTAAACCGCCATTGCCGGAGCATTGTACACATTCTACTCAATCAATGACTCGAATGAAACGACCGTAGCGGCCGTAGCGTTGACTCAAGATGCAATCATTGGCTGATGTCCTCCATCTGTGCGGTCATTAGTCCTAGCTGCCGGAGCAACACCATCTCCAGAGTGCGAGGATTCGCTTGGCAACCGTTCACCCAGATGCAGTCCTTTGTGGACGATCTGAGGGGCATGAGCAACGAAACGACGGAAAATGAATGCTGATCGCATTCAAGCGCCGGTCTTCGTTCAGTCCGAGCGTCTTGGGTTCCACTTTGCCACGCTGCTGCCCGACAGCTTTCTTCAGAAAGCTCGTCACCTTGGCAGTGATGTTTGGCATCAGGGCCAAAGTAGGGAAAATGAATCGAACATTCATGGATTTGCCCGCCGCAGCACAGGATGTGGCTTTCGGTGCTTGCTCTACATGTACCAAAGAACCCAACGACACCGAGGCCGGTGCAAGCAGCTTGTGTGCTCAGCACGGTCCTGAAACAGCGCTTTGCTTCCGACTGGAGACCCCACTTCTGGAGCCAAGCCCTGCCTGAGCGGACAATCTTCATCAACGACGGCCAGCAGAGCTTCCACGGCCAACAGATTGCAGCGCATTGCGGCGGCATCCCACCAACAAGACCCTTTGCACAGATCTTGAGATGCAACGGATGCACAGCGCTCTCGTCGCAGAGCCAACCGCACGAGCTCATCACGGAAGTCCTCATTGCAAGCATGCTCTGCCGATGTGAACACAAGCACACAGCAGAAATACAGTCAGTGAAACAGCACTTTGAATGCATCTCCTGCCGCAGCAATGCAAGGACCACTGCAGGTGGGAGGCCGCAGGACGATCGCACAGGATCCCACAGGCAGCCAGCAGTGCCATTGTACGAATCACATGCATCCTCGTCCATTTCCATACACTCGGCTTCCCCGGCCATCACTTGACCCAGCAGGCCACACTTTGCCCCCAAGCTCGCCCCGCCTTGCCACAAAGGGCTAGCCAGCTTCCTTGCCATCCAAGCCCGGTCAGCGGCACAGCCACCCCCAGAAACTTGACACGATGTGGCATTTTCGCAGTCAGAGCCGTTCAAGCTTTCACATGAAAAGCTCTTGGCAGCAATCTGCCCCCAGACGCCGTCACCCTGCAGCCTTTCTAGCAAGGCTGTTGTGTACCAGCGGCTAACTTGGCAGCTTTGCGTGTACTGCGAGTCGAACGAGCACAGCGGCCTGCACGTCTGTGCAAGAGTGTGCGGACAGCTGCTCAGTGCGACCAATAGCACACCTTCGCAGAACATGCGCAACGAGGCCATGCGTGATGCTGAATCGTCATGCCGGCAAACTGCTAAGGGCTTGTCGGATCAACTTTGGCCGAGATACCGTGCAGGGTGTGCATCCCCACCGGCCATGAGCCACAGCAGGATCAATCAGAAAGCCACTTCCGCTGGGTCAGCTGTCGCATATCTGGGCTAAATACTATCATCAAGCCTGCCTTTGTTTTCGGGTGCTGCTGGGACGTGGCAATTGTTCAGAGCGATCTCAACATGTGTAAGTAAGAAAAATCAAATTTGTCGCTTTGCCTGCTCTTTGAGCACTGACAGAGAAGTTTGGAGCTTGGCTGCTTAGGTTCTGCGTCGGTTGCAAACCAGCGGCGAACAGTGCGGACGAGGGGACTGGCCTCCAGGATCACTTGTGCACCGTCATGACCCACCAAGGTGAAGGAATGAAGAACGTTGGCCAGGCCTGGCAGTGCTGCATTCACACTGAAAGGCATGACTCCCGTGATCCTACACTCTGCTGCCACAGTCTCCAACAACATCCCATTCAAACGAGGCAGGGGGACTGTCGGGACTGAAGTGAGTGTATCGGTCCACCTAGGCAGCGCATGGTGAACTTTACTACGCGGCAGCCGCCGACCCTTCCTGCAGCAATTTACTGCATAAACTTTCAGCTGTGGCCAACACGACATCATGCTGGACTGCCTGGCCGGAACAAGCCGCTGCTTGCTGGATGATATGTGACATGCTCCCTCACCACTTGCACCTCAAACAGCTTCTCCAGGCGCCATCGAACCAGCGCGAAGGCCCAGACCAAGACAGCCACCTTCAGGGACTCCAAAAAAGAAACCCTCCAAAGCCTTGGGAGCTGGCTCTAGCTCTGCATTGCCCCCTTTTCCACACATCCCCCTCCCCTCATCCTCCGGCCACTCCATCTGAATCTTTCTATGGAAGTCAAAGATCGGGACAACTGGTGGAAGGAAACGGCTCGCGCGGGGATGACCGTCTTTCAACTTCGATTGCGCGGTCCGTCGGCGAAATCTCATGACTTGCCTAATCACATAGGCACAGTACTCTTATCCCTCAGGCAAACAACAGGGAACTACATCAAAGCTGCCCTCAGGCCCTTGGTGCTAGCCCGAACAAGGGGAAGCTTAACATGTTGGAAACACTGGCACTGGAGTCAAGTCTTCTGCGACAACCGAAAGACACCCGACTTACGCTTCGTCACTAGCTTTCATGCAGGGACGTGGGTGCCGGCATGAGCAACTCCGCCACTGATTCTAACGCTGGTCATCTGGAGGCCAAAAACTGTGACGTTGCTGAATATGTCCAGAGGTGCTTCAAGCCGAACTGACAAAGGCAGCAAACGGATCCACACGGGTTATCACCCAACCTGCTCCGGGCGGAACTCGTGGAGCCTCCGTGCTGCAGAGGCACCCAAGCCTGGCACTTCGGGAGAACGCGTCAGAGACCCGTAGGTACCCACAAGCAGGGCAGCTCACCTGAAAATATTTCTGGATGCGGATGCCGCAAAGTTGCGAATGCCCACGTGCAATTGGCAACGTCCTCCGAAGAGAAGGATGGACCGGAATTGGGAATCCCAAGGCTGCATCTCCTGAGGCCGAAGAGTGTCTCCAGCCTCCACTAGCACCTTAGATTTTCGGTGAGACTCCTGTTGCCTGTGGTCACAGACAGGAACTGAATGGCATGCGCACCTTTGCAGCCGCATCGAAAAGATTCGCACTCAAGACCTGAGTCGGAGTTCCTGCACCAAACTCGAAGCCGCAAAAATGGAAGCTTGCCTTCACCATTGCGAAAGAAGTCAGGATGGCCACCAGGCTCCTTATCTCTCGCTCACAACCGCGGCACGGGAGGTCAAGGAAAAATCTGTAACCAGAAGGGCTGATAATTGGAAACCGTGCCTGATTCGGAAACAAGAACGGGTGATTCGGGATGCCCTGGTGGCTGGACGTCATCAGGCATCAGGGGTTTCCCATGCGCAGTTTCCAACGTGTTCTAGTTTTCCGATGCGGTCCGATTTATGCGCAGTTTTCGATGCACAGGATCCGATGCGTGCTGGTTTCTGACGCGCAGTTTCTGATTCCTGTGCTGGTTTGCAGTTGATCGGGTACGGGTTCGACTTGCCGTGTTCGCTCCAGGGTTCTAAAGGCCTTAAGCCTTAACGGTTGGTTCAGGATTTAGGGCTTCAGAGCTTTCGGTTTTAGAGACTTCGGGTTTAGGATTTGGGGTGAAGGAGTTTTAAGTCGAGGGCTTAAGGCTTGGGATTTAGGGCCTAGGGTTGAGAAATGATGTACTCAAGGCTGCCAAGGTGCACAATATGTATGTTTGCAATCATCCGTTCATCTATATGTGTAGCTTACATACATGTATTTTATGCTTCTACCTATACTGATACCTATACTTACACCCATTATTTATACTTAGACTCAGATGTATACTTAAATTTATACTTATATGCATGTTTATTCTTGTGCTTAAACTTGCAATTACAATCGTACTTCTACTTATATGTGTGCTTATACTTGTACCTATGCTTATACGTGTTCTTGTGGCTTTTCTTATACATATGCCCATATTTATGCACCCACCTATACTGATGCGTGTGCTTGTACTGATACCAATACCTATGTTTATTCTTATACTATTGTTTATGTATATGTACGGGTGCATGTCTGCATTTGTATTTGTATGTACATCTCGATTTCAATTTCTATGTCTGTTTATGCGTGTGTGTGTTTAGATTACAGTATGGTACGTAGTCTCATACATTTAACTGTCTTCCTGCATGTATCTATTTATTCAGAGACTGTAGCATGTGTATGTATGTGTACGTATATATATATATNNCTGTCTGGCTGGCTGTCTGGCTGTCTGGCTGTCTGGCTGTCTGGCTGTCTGGCTGTCTGGCTGTCTGTCTGTCTGTCTGTCTCTGTCTGTCTGTGTCTGTCTGTCTGTGTCTCTCTGTCTGTCTCTCTGTCTGTGTCTGTCTCTCTGTCTGTCTCTCTGTCTGTCTGTCTGTCTCTCTGTCTGTCGCTCTGTTTGTCGCTCTGTCTGTCTCTCTGTCTGTCTCTCTGTCTCTCTGTCTCTCTGTCTGTCTCTCTGTCTGTCTGTCTGTCTGTATGTATGTATGTATGTATGTACGTAGGTATGTATGTATGTACGTACAGCTGTTGCTTTCTGTGTTGCTTTGCTTCTTTCGGGCGGGGCAAACAGCAGGGTTTGTATTAGAGTCTCTCTGGCTTGCAGGCTGTAAGGGATTTGGTGCTCTAGGGCTGCAGAATTTCAATTTTTCTTTTGGGAGTGATGGCGTGGGGAATTTAGGCCCCAAAGCGCCAACTCGAGAAGCCTCGAGAAGGTGAAGGGTTCCGGCTCCCGAAAACTTATAGTCCAAACCAAGAACCATAGTGGCACAGAGTTGGTTATCGGCGCAGGTCTTGGGGTTTAAGCTTTCTAACCCACTGAGAAATAGGATTCTGGATTTAGGTCAGTGGGACGTTGCATCCTTTGGAGTGCAGTGGTTGAGAGCAGCCATGACCGATCCAAGGCCCAAAGCCAAAACGACAAACCCACAGTGTTCACAGAGATGTTCTAGGACAATAAGCTTTGCTGCGAACTAAAGGCACAACCGCCTCCGCAAGCTCTTATGTTGGACCGCATCTGCTCTTTTCCAGAAGCTGGCCCTGCTGCATTCGGCCAAGACGCTCGTGACTGAAAAGCGTGATGCCTTGAATGAGGGAACAGCTGCGAGCAGGCACCGACAAGGCTTGGCCATAGGCAGGTTGATCCGAGCTGCGAGGTTCGATGATTTCGACCGCCGCCCTGCCAAAAAACGAAAGAGGCTTGTGCGGTGGATCACTGCTTTACCAAAAAAGGAAGGACTCAGGGCTGGACCCGAAAAAAGGCCCGGAATCCTTCATCTCCAACGACGCAAAAGCCCATAAGCAATTCCTCGATGTTTCAGGAATGACATCTAGCAAAAGTGTCGTTCGTTCGATGGCCAAGGCGCTGCAGCTGATGAGGACTGAGGTGTGGCAGAAGTGGCTTCACCATGCTGCCAGTATCAGAAATGAAATCGGACCGCAACCACGCTGCAAGCGGAGCAGACTGGCCTGGCTAAGCACGACAGAAGCTTGTCATTCTTATGACCTTGGATCTCGGATCTTGTTTGCACCCGGGCCGCAACTCCCCTGCCGCTGGGCCAGCGACCGAGAAGACCCAGACCCCAGCAAATCACAGAAACGGTCCAAGCCATGTGAAGGCCTTGGTCCTGAGCAAGCCGAGAATCTTTGTTGTGTTGCAGCTCGACCAGCGCGCCTCGACCTTCATCACCTCGGATGACGAGTCCTGCACTCAAAATGCACAGCTTGCCCGAAGGATCCTCGTTCAAAACAGGCCCTACCTCTGACTCGCCGGTTTCAGCCGCAACCGCACCTTGCACTTGTACACACAACATGATATCGTGCCAATGCCCCAAGAATTAGATTTGAGACACGATCAAAGGAACTCTCAACTCGCACAGGCGGGAGCCTTGTAAGCGGTGTCCCATCACGATGTTTTCAACCTTTTGATCAGACGGCTCGCAAAAAAACGCTCTAAGTGCAGCTCGCTACTGAGCTGCAGGCATGTCGAATCAGATTGACCAGCTTGGGAGAACGAAGGCCATCTCGTTTTGGGCTGCCCACCTATGCCACCAACAAAGTCCTCAAGACTTGCGCAAGCCGACACTTGCCTGCAGCATCCGAGCTGCATGTATCAGGGCGAAAGCCTGCAGGGTCATGTTTCTGTGCGTAGCCATGAGCATGCCAGGCTGCCACAGATGATTCGAGCCGGTGCTAAGTGTAAGAGGCAGACCGCATTGATACTGCTGAGTTCCGTAAGATGGGTATCCTGGGCAGATTGAAGGCATCATCTGCTCGCGGCCTCCAACCTGTCGCAAGGAGGAAGACTGTGGTCGCTGCTGTGATCGTCAGCAGGCTCTCCAGGTCGCCACTTTCAGCTGCGTGGGATAAGAGCTGGTAAAGCTCCTGGCATCGGACAAGAGGCCACATCGCATTCTAGCCGAGCACGCCTGCAAATGCTACAGTTTTTTGCATACATACTCCTACGAAATCCCGCCCAAGCTTCAGTACTCCTGAGTTGTGGCACTCGCAAGCAGCCCTTTCGGGAAACCTCTGAATGTCGGCTGCTCCTGGTCATATGGCTTCGGTGCCTCCACCTACCAACTCGAGGCCGCAAACAGGTCGCACTAGAGTGCTGCAGTGTTGGCGCATGTGTCCCATAGAAGCATCGCCTCCAGGCACTGTGCTGCACACTGCGCGGACACATCACCGATGTCTGTAATGTCCTGATAACGTAGCACGGGCAAGGGACGTGTGACGAAGCAGCTGAGCAACACTACCCACGACCATCCTCAGAGATGTCAGCTTCCACATCCATACGAGAGATCCTGAAGCCAGGAAGCGACTTGGGCACCGAAACACGCGGCTGGCTTAGCAAAGGTCATCGCCTTCTGCAGCGCCTCTATGCCTGCGTGACAGGTTCCCACAAGGAACTCGACCACTGAAGTCACTCTCATGCGTTTACTGAGACTTGGTGGTGCCACACTCTAAAGCCAACCCACCCAACGATACCGCGCGAAGAACCGCTCCTGTGCCCTAGCTCGTCGCTTTCGGCTTCTGAGGTTTGGCCCGCTAGACCTCAACCGGCAGAGAAGGTCCCACCAAGTTTGAGAGACTCTTCAAGGGAATGGAAGCTTCAGGCCGAGTTTGAGAAGGTAGGAAGTTGCACGAAGCGCAGTCTTTCGTGTGGGAGCAGAGAGCGGGTCCAGTGTGCAGAAGGTCACTTCAGGCACGCGTCCGGTACCCGACCCCGATCCCCTGTATCCGCACTGAAGCCAATTCGCAAGCAGCACGTGTAATTCGATTGCAACCGTTCACGCAGGCTTCACGCCATCCTGAACGCTCTAAAATTTCGTGGCTGAGCAGAACGAAGAACGCTTGTGGAGAATGAAGTGCGAGCCTGGTCTCCACAACCGTCCAGGGACGCAAACACGGACATCGTTAAGGCGTTCCACACTAAACTTGTCAGGTCATGCATGCCTTAGCAGCACGACGTCTAAGGACAGCATTCGAGCAAGAAGGCAGCAGCGGACAGTCTCCATGAGCACCGAGTCCCGTGAGTGAAGCTTCCCGCATTGTGAGGATGTGCACTCTGGTACCTTGTCCGATCTGTTTTGTCTGATTGGCAGCTGCTGACCATTGCTGAAAGCTTGTCAGCATCTAACATCTGGACTTTGCTGGCTGGTGCCTAACCCTGCCGAGACAGTTCGCATGTCGAGCCGCACAGCGCCGTGCAGCTACGCTGAAGGTATCGAGAGCCAGCAGCTCGCTGGCTGATTCTCCGTGACACCTTTTCTAAGAGACATTAACGCGGCGGCTGCCTGATTTCAGCACCCGGCCATGGAGTACCCCTAATGTACATCTGTGCATCGCACAACAGCTAAGACGGAAAGACAAAATGCTTGTGACTTTGTCCAAGTTGTGTCCCCGGTAAGCCCAGCTGCCTAACTCACACACGGGCCAAGTCATCTTCAGTCGGCTGCGGCTGGTTTGTCCTCACCGGATCGATTCATTAAAGAAGGGGACCTACAGCGCCAAAGCCCGGTGCTCAAGAGGCCTGCCAGTGCCAGATGCCCAGCCGCTGCCCACACCACCTGGCATTGGACGAGCCCACCAAAAGCAGGCACACCCAGCTCAAACGAAGTGACACGGCGACCTTGCAAAGCTAAATGTCGTGCTCACATGTCATCGGCACTCACCCTGCCGTCAAGCTGGTCAGGGATGCTTTCAGAGCCTTCCGCTTCCGCCATCCACGGGCTTGGCGGCGGCAATGGCCCAGCAGTCTGACTCAAGGCGTCGAGCTGAAGATTCGGAGGCCGTGCCTCGGGCTGCGGGCTTTCTGGTGGACTCGGACGGCCAATAGACGACCCAAGAGCTGGCGGCAAGGGCCCAGCGCCCAGGCCCAGCCCAGCCCCAGTCTTCTCTGGAAACGAAGCGCTCGCATTTGCGAGGTCCAGCAATGCTGAAACGCCAAGCAAAGGTGTAGATCCAATGCCCTCCAAAGCAATGCGCTCGCGATTCTCGCGTGCAGGATCTGAAGCCGCTGCTGCCGGAATTGTGGTCGTCGCCGATGGGATCAGCATGGATTTTTGTAGCATGCCCAGGCTTTCCAAATTCTGCTGGTGTCTTGCACGCAGTTGCTGCAGCTGCTCCTCCTCACTGCCCGATAGAGAACGAAGCTGCAGTTCTGTATCAGAAAGCCTTGACACAGCCCTCAGCACTGTTTCATTTATGTCGTTCTTGACCCCAAGCTCTTGGAGCGGGCGGGGTGCCGATAGATCCCAAAAGGGGCTCGGTGAACGAGCTCTGGGAGCGCCAGGAAGGCAGAGACCCGGCAGACCGGCCGGCACAGCCGCCACAGCCGGCACAGCCGGCGCCGAGCCCGAGAAAGGCATCTGCGCTGCCGGTGCTTCGAAGCCCCGAAGCGATGGCAGCGGGCGCGGTGCCAGTCCGGCCGAGCTCGTGGAGGTTCCCCGCGGCCTGAAAGGGCAGTACAGCCGGCAGCAACACGCACATCTCAGCACCTGCCTTGGAAGTGCCATGGCATCTCTCTGCACCGGACTGCGGGGAGAGACAGTCGGCTCTCGCCTGCAGCGAGAGAAACCACATAGGAAAAGAGCCATCTTTCATGCCCGCTCCTGCCTCTGAAGGTGAAGTTCAGATCGCAGCGGCCAGAAGAGCACATCGGTGCCAGCCTTGCGTGAAAGTTCTGTGCATCCCCAGCTCTGCCAAACTCCGGCTCTGCCTGACCCGCTTCTTTCACATCTCTGGCACAAGAGGCGAACAAGGGCGAATGTGATCCAAAGTTCTATTAGCTTGCTCGTTGGCCCAGTGGGCCCATGTCCCTCTTGACGGCAACCGTCGGATTCCAGATTTTTTGTGATCGGGCGAGAACCTTATGAGAAGTCCCCGAGAAACCTCCCTTTGCAAGTATGACGGCGCGGGTGAATCACAATGTTAGCCGCGGACAACTCGCAAGTCACAAGTACCAGCGAATCCCTATGATTCTGGAGGTTTGAGTTTACGGTGTTTTCGATTGTCTGATGGAAACTGCTGGTGCACTGTGCGCAGTTCGTGACAAAATTCCTTAGCTACACAATGTAGCCATAATGTAGCCACACTCCGTCGCCCTCTGTAGAAAGTTGTGCAAGCCTGCACAAAGGAGCCAGCAAGAACCGCTTGATTCAAAGACAGGCTATACCAGCACAGGTTCTGACCTTCCCGATCTTCTCTGCTCCCGCGGAAGTGTCTCGGCCACGTGTACCTCCCAACTGTTCGGATTTGCACGGCACCCAAGAGATCGCCTCTGCGGAGCCTTGCAAGGCCACTTCGCTGCCGCTGGCAGCCTGCAAGTCCCAAAGGAAGACAATGTAGTCAAAGTGCCAATGGCCTGCACTGCACTCCCGCTGAGGATTTGAAGCTCCGACGCAAGCATCACCAGAAGACACGAACACTACTTCAAACTAGGTGAGTTGAACAGAAGGGCATGACTCAGACCTCCGGCCAGCCATTCGGATCTTTGGGAGATCAGCTGCCACAGAGCTGCGGGCAGATCTGCACAAGAGCATATCTCGAAACAGCTGCATTCTAAGAATGTTTGCATCAGCAGGACTTGCCTGGTAAGCCCGCCCTTTGCAGCTCTGCCTGCAACCAATGCCACTGAGACTGTGCTTGCGCTTCGGTTCACAGCATGTGCCACGATGCCTGGAGCACGGCCTGGAAGCTCGCAAAGGACACTGCCTCACCGCGCGCAAACGTCTGGGTTTGGACACCAGTCACATAAATGTTGATGAGGCATCTGCTCCAGAAGATCCTCTAAGGCCTTCCGTGCGCACATAAGCAAGTCGTAACGGCTCCATCAGCACTCACGCAGCCTGCGTCACCCTTGAGCTCCAGCTGCTGGAGTTGCTGCAGCAGGCCTCAGGGGCCGAGGCCATCAAGCCGTGAATCGCGTGACACAGCTCCCGCACCTCTTGCAATGGGCAGTATCAAGCGGGCGAGCTTGCGAAGACCCATCCAAAGAAGCAGCGGCCTGAGACTGTCTAGCCGTCTAGCCCTGACTAAACGGATTGGAGAATTTGAGAACATCGTGACATGACATTGGGCCGCTGCCTGAAAGGAACCGTCGAGCCAGCATCTGCCATGATGGGCGCGAGAGTCGCCACGAGGAAGTGCAAGTCTTCCACTCCCGCGCCACTGGCCGCAGGCGTGGTCGCGGAAGCCGAAGCTGCACGGAAAAGCGGGGACGTTGAACTTTCCGCCGCAGCTTGCAGGGCCTTTTGAAAAGCTCCAGAAGAAATGATGCCAGGCTTCACCGCTTCGTCGTTGAGCTTCTTCCACAAGTCATCCCCAGCCAAAGCTCGCACCGCTGACTCCAGCGGCCACGAAGCAGGTCCAGGAACTGGGCAAGTGGGTGGCCTTGGCGCTTCCCAATCCTTGTAAAGCGGAAGGTACAAACCGGCAGGTGCCAGAGGCACCTGCCTTAGGAGCCGAAGGTCTCTGGAAACGTTGGGCCTGCAAGCTTCGATACAAAGCAGTGCACGTCCCACAACCCGAGTGCAAGGATTCTCTGGAGCCACGTGAAGCAGTGGTATCCAAAGCAGACCTCCAAAATACATGGACGGAACACCTTCAACCTCTCTTCCGAGCGGAAGCACAACGTCAGCTTGTGCCGCTGCCTTTGTGTCGCTGCCAGAACTGAACTGAAGTAGGCGGAGCCCAAGCTTGTGTTTCTCTGCACTCAGCACCGAGGCATCCATGCTCTTTCCCGCTTCCCCGGATCCGCCTCCGAGGACGTACCGCCCAGGCAAAGAAAGGGAGGCATCCTCGCCAGGATTCACACGCACCCAGCCTTGCCCATCAAGTGCGCCACGGACAGGAGCAGAGCGGAAGCGACTGCCAGAGGAGCCTGGCCATGCAGACACATAACCTGCAAAGGGGGCTGCATTTCCGGCGAAGACAAAGAACATTGAAGGTAAGAACCATTAAGACCAGGGATCACCGCTAACCAATGACCCTGGATCATCTTTACAGCGGGCTGAAAAACCTGCAGAATTTTGGCAAGTTGCCCTCAGCTACTTCCAGGTAGAAGAGAGGCACGTCCGGAGCCGCCTGTGAGGCGTCCAAGCTTCTGCGGGTGTACCTTCTTCCCTGCTCTTCTTCCTTGGCGGATGTCAAAGACTCGCCGGCCAAATGCTGCACAAAATCTCCAGATAGAAGGACCTCTCGAAGGTGAACCAAGTACTCCGCCCGTAAAGGAGCCTGTGGTTCTTTGGGCTTTGGCCTGGGCTTCTCGACGAGCCATGACAGGGTCCCTGGGCCGTTGGGGAGCTGCAACTCTGCCAGTGAACCGGCGGACACCTGAGCCAAAGCCTTCCCATCACGCTCGAAAGCTGCAGTCAAGTCCACTTTGGCTGGCTGCAGAGTCCGTAGACGCAGTTCGCTGGAATCCTCCGGTGACACGGCCTCCAGCAGAGACTGGAGCGGCACGGACTTCTCGGCCAGGCGCAGGTCCGCAGCTGGGTGTCGAATCCAAACTTCCAGGGCCACAACTCCATCCTGGAGTGACTGAACAGCTTGGCTTGCTTCCAGGGGGGGCGAGCTCCAGCTGAAATCGAACTTCACTTGCGCCCCCTCAGGTTTGGCAAGGCTGGCCGGAGCCAACAAGTTCTCGGGAACCGGTTTCACTCCACTTTCCACCCAGCCACCGCAGCCCGCTACTTGCATAGCAGGCTTTCCGGGAAAGAGGCAAAGGCGCATGAAGAATTTCGGCGCCTTGCTAACAAGGCCGCCGACAGAACCAGGAGCAGCTAGCAGCTGGCCTTGCAAACAACGAGCCACCAAGCCACGCAAGGCGTCCGCTTGGAGCTGAAGCCCTACGATCGAGATCTTGATGATCACCGAGCCAGGTGGGGGAAGTGCTTTTGGCACCTCTTCTCGTGGTGCAAGCCCACTCGGAGCCTCTTCTGGGTCATCACACGTTACGCTTGCAACACCCTTCCTACAAACCACCAAGCGGCCAGCAAAGGAGGAGTTCCAAGGTAACGCCATTCGCTGTGGATCCGGATTTGGGCGCCGACTATAATGCACCACCAGCTCTACGTCTCCCTTGACGGCATCAAGAGGCGGCTTCTTCAGCTTGGGGTCCGTGATGGGTACCGGAGTGAAGGATAGAGCCCACTTCCTTTGCGATCCAAGAACCGCTTCGGGGCGTGGCCTTTCCAGCAGACTGGACTCCAAGAAGGAGCGCAACTCGGCCGCTGGAACCACGGCGACTGCAAGGGGTCGTCGGAGTTCATCTTTTGCAACAGCGATCCATGCCTGAATTGTGAATGCATGATCCCGTCCTTCAAAAAGCTTCGCCAGCGAGTCACTGCTGCTGAGGCCGAAAACATGCCTTGCACTGAAGTCCATCTGTGCTGAAGCTGGTGCATCGGCAACGCAATTGGTGCCATAGCAGCTGTACCGGATGAACACTTCTGCAGCTCTGCTGAACCCCGTCACAGACTTGAAGGTAACCTCCAAGATATGTTCCACGACCTAGGTAGCTGCCAAGCTTTGCGGATGAAACCAGCACTCGCAACCCATGCACACACATGATGACATCTGTACCTCATGATGGGCTCTGGTAGATGGCCACCTGAGGCTGAAGCTCTCTCACTCTCGGCACAACTCAGCAGAGTTTCAGTTCCTTGGACGCCAGGGTTGGCTGAGGTCAACGAGCCGGAACCGCACGAGGCCCTACTGGTCAGGGCCCGAGCTAAGCGGAGCTTCGGATTCTGTCTTCATACGAGCACCGGCAATGACCTCCGAGGCACAAGCGAAGACCTGCAGCCTTGGACCACGAGGCCCTTGGACCTCTTGAGGCGCGGCCGCCGGATACTTGGCTGACACCTGCTGTCAGCGCCATCTCACGGCATGGCACCGCTTGCAGGGCTGAAACTCCCACCTCCGCAACGGATTTAACCAGCTGGTCAGCATCCTGTCCGAGATGTGCGTTAACTCACGTCCGCCTGCATCTACTTCTGCAGCACGCACGACCCTCGCTTGGAAAAAGGAATCCCACCTTGGCCGCAAGCTTCTTCAGCAGGTCGCGCCCACGAGACACGGCCTTAACTTCTCTGAAAGGTCGACAACCCTCTCCAAAGATGCCGGCGAGGCTCGCTGTGATACCGACACCGACAAAAGCACCGCACCGCTTCTCTTTTGGAGGGTCTGGGAGCAGAGCCGTAGGGGGTGTGGTGCCTTGCGGCTTAGTCGAACGATTTCGAGTGAAACTTTCGACCATTGCTCCCGTTACCACGAAGTGCGACTGGCTTTTGAGACGACGGGCGGATGAAACACAAGCCGAGCATTAGCAGCTCGATCGCTCGGATCTGGAGGCTCCGAGACTTTGACCAGCACAGCGTTGTTGTTTTAATTTCTAATCCTGCAAGAAGGATCCCGAGCCACAGTGTGCTGGGGCTGAGGAATTGGCTACCCATGCTGGCAATGTGCCAGCTGTTCCTTCGGCCTCACAATCCAAGAAGGGCTTCACATGACATTGCATTGTGTTAGGCACATTCCGCTACGCTCCGACGGTCACCGCTTCCAGCCTCGGCATCCTTCATCAACTCTGCGCGAATGTTAAAGCCTTGAAGTTTGAGGACAGCGCCTGTTCAAGTGGGTTGCAGCTTAGATTTCGTTTGCGGCGATTGCGCAAGTGTGTGACACACGCACACAAACACACACATACACACACACACACAGAGGAAGAGAGGCACAAACGGAACTCTTATTCCAAAAGGTTTAGAATTTAGAATGCAAGGTGCGCCCTGGCTGTGCAGCACCGAAGCCGACCCCACCCAGCCGACCACATGGCCAACCGCAACTGCCATGCTTCAGGCGTGATGTCGCAGTCCGTGTCATGACATTGACAAGGTTCACGGAGTCGTCGCAAGAGAGCGTGAACGTGGAGCAGAGCACTGACATAAAGAAACTTCGGCAGTGGCTCTGACTCAGGCCACAGCCAAGGCCAAGCCCTGAAACATTGCCTAAAGCCCGCGGCCTCTAACGAGCGCTGAATCTGTGACGATTGCCCTTTCCCATGTCAGGAACAGCACGGCTTCTACCTCGTTCCCTTGCCCATGTCACCGCGAAGCAAGAAAGAACCGGGAAGGTTCCCGCCTGTGCTTCCTGGAACCAGCGCAGGCGTTGTCGCGAGGAAAGTCTCACACGCACCGCGCCCAACGCCATCGACCGGACAACCCCCCGGGTACCTTCCAAATTGGACGCATGCGAACAGTGGCTGTGAGTAGTCAGGGGGCACATGAGCTGTAGCCAGCTTTGTAGAGTCGCCTCGGAACAAGCGCGTTGATGGTTTTAACTTCCGATTCCACGGCATGCCGGCCTTGTCCAGGCCAGCAATCTGGCTCAGACGATTGACGAAATCTGACCTTCGAAATGAAAGAAGTAACCCCGAAACTGTCTGTTAACCAAACCAAAAGCATCATGCTGGAAGATGTGAGCAGAGCATCTTTTTTCCCCGGATCCGCATCTAGCACGGCAATCAGACCCCTGTGTTGCAGTGGGCATCCCATTCTGCCCCATCTGATTCGCACAAGAATCACGCAAAGCCCATGGGAGCTCCCATGGGAGCCCCCATCGGAGCTCCTACAAGCCCACTCGCCTCCGCCGGCTTGAAAAGATGACGAAGTGCGGGAGCCTGGCTGATCTGCAGGGCTTGGTTCCAGAGATCGAAGTCCACGTCGTCGTTCTGAAATCTGGACACTGACGTCACTTGGAGCTCGTTGTTTGGGCCTTTCGTGCCAACAAGTTCGACGAAGCCCTGACCCAAGTCGATGCCTGGTGAAATCATCAAGGGAACACTTGCACCATCCGTAGAAGCCAACACAAGCTGGTTCATCTGGTTCTGGGTGCATCGCCCGGCAAGGCGAGCTGGAGAACCAACTGACAACGTGCGGAACATGGTGGTGCTCATCCTCTCTGCAACCGCTGTGGCCATACTGTCCCGGCTTTCTTCTGAACTGTGCTGCCTAGCGGGCCACTTGAACACTGAAATGAGCTCGGACAACGCAGGTTGCATTGTGCCCTCCGACAAAACTGCAGTGCGTACCAACGTGATCCAAAACAAAATCCCCAGGTCCCGGCTCGCTGATCGAAGGCTCGTCAGAAAAGACCTGAATGAAACGGAAGAATCGGCTAACGTGGGGCCAACGCTACTTGCACATCTCGGAGATCAGCGGTCAGGCCTCGCCCATGTGCTTTGAGAGCAGGCCGAAATCGAAATTCAAGCGCTTCTCGAAGTCCGGAAAGTTCAACCTTGCCGCCGAGGTCCCTTTGCTCGCAAGATCTCGCAAGACTGGCTGCTGGACTGGCCTTGTTGAGGGAAGAATGCCAAGGTCCTTCAAGGTGAGACTTTGATCCTTGGTTCAAGCATGCCCATGCACCTCAGTCTTCGAAACTCAGCAGATGTTTTCTGGGCTGGCGGCTCCTCCGACAATCTGAAGCACGGCCAAGCGCAAATCCTGTGTTGGCATGAGTATTGAAACAGTATCAGAGCAGCCGGGGAGCTCCCGGATCTCCCTTTCCGCTCTTGCCTCGGCGTTGAGGAAGCCCTTGCTGCCACGGTCCAAGCCATCGAAAGCTCGCTGAGCTGACCTGCTCTAGCCGTCCCGTCCAACAGTCCAACAGCTGAAAGTCAACCGTCTTGGCTCAGCGTCGCGCAAGCCCAACTTCTTGGCTGCTTCCGCAGTCTTGTAGAAGAGGATGGACAGCATATGCCTGTCAGCAGTCCGCAGCAACCTCTCGACCTCAAGAATGGGTCGACAGTTGCCTCTTGTCCGCGCTGGCAGGCTTCGACAAGCTCTTGCTGCCGCGGCAAACAGTGGCAACTGCATCCTCCAACGTCGGACCCTGCACAAGTGCACCGTCGGAGAAGTTTCACTTTGAGGCTGCAGGCCAACCCTGCCATCTCTGCCTTCCAGCTTCCACCAGAGACCAAAGAGGCGTAGTCAAACTGCTCGACCTTCTTCTGCGTAGCAGCCGCTAGGAGCCCTGCAAACTCCTCCAACTCCGACATGCCGGCGCCTCGAAACGCAAAAGAGACCAGGCCACAAACCACGAAGGAAAAAGCCCCCTCTCGAGCCTCCGCCTCCTTCCGAGCTCAGGCCGAGGTCCATCTGCGCCAAGGCCGCTCGCAGCCTGCCCGACAGAGTCTCCCCCCCGGGCCCCCCCACGGGCCCCACGGCTCTTTATCTGCTTCCGCACTGAAGGTCAGTTCTTGGCCAAGCAACTGGGCTGCGGAGAGCTTCCCGGAGCGCGTGCTGTCCTGGATCTTGGCAGCGGCCTCGCAAAAAAGAGTCTTTCGCTCCTGCCCAGCCTGTATGTGGGTCGTTGGCTAAATTAGGGTCCCTTTCGGGATCCTTTTTATAAGGGTGCCGTACCATATTGGGGACCTAAAAGGGGCCCTAATTTAGAGAACTACCCATGTATTCCTTAAAGCAACGGAAAAACCTTCAAAGCTGCAAGGCCACAACATCCCAACCGATCAGCGCCTGCAAGGCTGCATCTCAACTGTGGCATTTTTTCAAGAACGACCGTCCCATTGTGGGCTCCATCATGAAAGGGATTGAAAACTGGAGAAGGGCAACCATCCTTGCGTGGTCGCACATAACCGAAATGAGTTTGCATTCCATGGCTCAGGATCGCTAACAGCTGAACATTTCGGGCACCAGGCCGCGTTTTGCTGACTGCAGCCGCAGGATGTTGGGAGAATATCTTGTGCTGACTTGCCTTGAAGGCCGGCTCGTTCTGACGCTGCCGGCGCCCAATGTCCATGAACATCCAACTGTCTACCGTGCAGCCGCAGGTCTCTGGGCCGACCATGTGGAGTGGAAATTGGATGTCACAAAAGTAGCAGTCTTGAGCACCGATCATGACTGCGAGTGCCCACCACTCCCAACTCTTGCAAAGATCTGCGCTTTGTGGGCGCAACCACTGCGGCCACCTTTCGGAAGCCTAGGTTCAGCCTCCAGGAATTGTTGTCCGCCACAGCTTTGCTGGTGTAGTTCGCAACCACCACTTCAACCCTCGAACGAATCCGAGGCTGCCAGCTCCCACCTTGGATGGGTCCAAGTTGTAGGTTGAAGGAGTACACGAAGTCTTTGTTTCCTCCACAAAGCATGTCTTTCAACAGTACCTCCCGCCGGGCCGATCTCACGCAGACCTGCCAACAACAAAGCATCCCAGAAGGACTCTTGAAGCGGGTGATCCGATTTGGTGATAATGACCGATTTGCGCGTGAACTGTCGTGGCGCCTGTGTCTGAAACTGCTCCGTCTCAGTCTCCTTCTCCACCACCAGCCCCGCAGAAAGCGCTCTGCTCCTCCTGCGAAGCTCCTGAGCGATGCCTTCGGTCTCGAGCTTCACGCCAACGCTCACCACTCGGAGCTCCTCCGAGTGGCTTTCGACTCTTCGAAGTATCCGCCATGGCTTGGCCAGATACGCGAGGCAAAGCCACCGAGCAGAAACTCCGGTGCTTTCAGGATCAATGGATGGCCGCTTTCACGCTGTTTTATGTACATGTTTATGTACATACATGCGTACATACACACGGTTACATACGCATACACATACCTACCTACACCGACATCTACATCATCTACACCAACACCTATACTTCTCGCTGTACCTGTACCTCTACCTCTGCCTATACCTGTACCTATACACATATACATATACAATCAGAAACATATACAGATACACGTCATATACATACTTTGTTGCACATATCCAAGCTACGACAGCCTCGGAAGACGTAAGGGCAAAAACTTGTTCCATGCTCTCCTTGCGATGGAAATGTGCCTCGAAAGAAGCAGCTTGTCGAATCAACGCCTCGGTGCGCTGGCTTGGGGTGTCGCGTTGCGCTTCTCGGCCAAAATCTCGGTGCGCCACCGGCATGCCGCGCAGCAAGAGATGCTCTGCTGCAGCTGACTGCTCTGCACGCAGCTCGGCCTGCAAAGACTCCAGCAGCGGCAGCAGGCAGCAGTCCCAGTCTCCCGGCCTGCAGCTGGTCGTAGGAAAAGCAGCCGCCGCCGGAGAATCGCCAAAAGAGCAGTCCGACATCTGCCTCTGCAGGAAAAGAAGTGGGGCACTGCTCTCGCAGCTCTCTGCCAGGAGCCATAGCGTGCCTCTGCAAGCATCTGCGGGCACAAAGCGGACAGCACTGAGCTCAGCTGCTTCAAGTCGAGGCTCCCCACACCTGTTCAGAGATAGAGGCTGCCATGCTGACGAGCAAATAAGAGTATGGTTCCCACGTCGGACGTCAGCTGCCAGACAAAGCTTTCCCACCTTGGCATCCGCAACGGACGAATATTCTCTCGGACACAACTTAACTTCCTGCCCTCGCTCAGAATCCAACATCCTGATCGCGGTGTCGGGCTTCTCGTGAAACAATTCGGACAACTCTGCGAGCGGCCTGAAGCGTGCATCCGTGGGAGCACTGCTCTTGATCAATGTGTTGACTCGTTAGCTTTTGCGATGCCTCACGCATTGACACACTGCCGATCTGGGCCCAACCTCGACGGCAAAGTCTTCTGACCCCAGCAGCGCTTGGACCAAGTCGGGCACTCGCACCTGGAAATAGGAGCTCAAGCTTGCAAAGACCCCGCAAATCGAGCTGCTCAGCCCCGAACAACGGCTTCCACCTCACCGAGTGGAGCTTTTGTGGACCGCACCTCTGGGGAGAAGCAGAAAACGGACTCCCAGGGCTGCTGGCTGCCGGCCTGAAGCTGCGCAAAGATGTCCGCCGCACCTCGACCTGGGGAGTCTTTGATCAGGACACAACACAAAAAGTTTGACCTTGGAGCCGTGCGAGTGAGCCAGGGCGTCTTGACCTCAAGGCACAGCTGCCAGCAAAATACCAAACGTGCACGACAAAGAGAAACGGTGAACAAATTTTGCTGATCCGATTCAATGCGGGCCACGCGGGTTAGCAGCCGCCCCGCAAACTCAGTCCAACCGAGTTCTGCTCGCGGTCCGCCCAGTAGTGCCTGCCAATATTGTGCCAGCATGGCAAAAAGCAGCATTTTAACCAGCACAGAGAAGCAGCAAACCTGCGCCATTTTATGAATACTGGCTTCAAGCGATCTCAAGCGATACTTTGGCCCGGTAGACGGACAACCGCCCCCTCGAAGGGAGCAGAGCTTTGAAGACTCGAAACAGGAGCGTCCAAGGCTACGTATGCTACGTACGTCACTATGTACACTTTGCTCGCTGGCGCCAGTCCAGAAAGGTCTCTGCTGCTCGGGGCTCCGCCTCGAGAGCCACGCCGCGCGAGGCAGCCACGACCGCCAGGGATTCCCGGTACTTCGCGGCAAGGTGATTTGTGATACCATCGGGAGCCAACTCAATGTAGCCGACCTCTGGAAAATCCCTGGCACTTCCTGTCGAAGCAGAGCACGACAGCGACCCGGAAGTCAGATGCTCCACCAGACTTCTGAGGCCAAGACCAAGCCAAGCCATCCACTTGCCGGGAGTGCCAGAAGCCTTGGATGCCTCGCTCGCATCCGTGTCGGTGTCTGCATCGACTTCTGGCTGATCAATAGGATCGTCGTCCTGAAAGGTAAACTTCACGTAACGGTGCGGAACATTCACCAGTCCGTCCAACTCGACATGTTCCTGTTACACCCAACATCGCTTGGCCTTGTGGTGCAGCACGACCACCTTCCCTGGCAACTGCTGGTCCGTCTCCCGAGAAGTTCGGCTTGATGCCAGACGTATCACCTCTTGGACCTGTCCACGTAGGCTCTGGCAGACTGCGGAATGCCACTTCACCGAGTTGAGATCCCGACCGATGCGCCCTTGCCGAGCAACGACAGCCGGCCCAGGTTCTGCATGCTGATCTGCCAAGCCAAGCATAGCCAAGCCATACCCACATGGAAGCATCGGAGAAGCCACTGACATCTCGAAACAGCACTTGCCAGAGCACACGTGGCACGGCATCGTCATTGCAGACGAAACCTGAGATTCCCTTTGCACGCAGCGTCAGCACCATAAGATGCAAGAACTACCACAGCAAGTCGCTCAAGACCAGTGGAGGTCCATCGTCTCCATCTGCACAGAGCCCAGCATTCACTGCATCCATGCCTCCGGTGCTTCGCGAAGCTACGAAGCTGCCGACTCACACGTCCTCCATGGAAAAGACTTGGCAGACTGAAATTGAAGGCTGTGTTACCAAGGAGCACGGACAAGGAGCAAAGGCGACACATCGCAGTGAGGCAAGTGGATCACTCCTGAGAAAAACTTAGATTCATTCAGGTCTGGCTGGGCCTGCACTCTTTGGCTTGTTTTGGAGTTCAGAACTGCAGGAAGGTGCCCCACTTCCGAGACCATTTAGCATGGTGGCTTGGCCTGTTGAAAACGCTTTCTCAGAAACATGCTAAGGGAAGTCGGATAAACCCAGCGATTGTGGGTCCAAGCAAAAAGAATGAAGCAAAGAGAAGCAAAAGCCAAGGCCATGAATGAGAAGTGCATCTGCAAGGAAACGAAGTGACTGGTGACTATTGGTGAGTATCTGGTGCAGCTGCAGAGAATCATACCGAGTCATACCTCCCACGAAGGTCCGGTGGCTCGCAAAATGTGCAATTACTGCCGGGACACCACTCGACCATTTGCGCCCGCAGAAGTCGGGTGACCAAGCAGGCAGTGCTGGCACCCAAACTGTGCCCTGTGACAATCAACCCATAGCCAAGCGGTGCCAGAAGATCCCTGGCAGGAGTAGCTGCAGCACAAACCGGAATCAGACTCTTGAGACTTCGAATATCTTGGGCACCTGAGGGCAGGCACGGTTCGTTGCAAAACGTACTCGGCGGAGGTCAAGAAGCCAGCATGAGCATACCTGCATGCTTTGTGCTGCTGCCAACGGCTCTGTTAAATACAGACTTCGCAGGTGCAGCCGCAGTGCAGTTTGCCGTTGTCCACGGCCCGTTCTTCTATGTTTCCTGCCAAGTCCTTCGTTCTGCCGGAGCTGCAAACTTTCGCTCACATTAAGCCTTGCGATGTCCGAGTCACCGTCAATGCATCCGCCGGCGTTGATGTGCCTCCGGCAGCAGAGGTGGAAGGAAAGAAGCGCATCACACATCAAAGCAGGGTCGTATCTTCATTTAGTGCCACTTATTGCTGCATCTGCTGATCTTCGGTTGATGGTGTCACCTAACCACCCAGGAAAAAGGAACATGAAGCCATAAGCCACTCGTCAAGTAAAAGGGGAGGACCGACGCCAATGCACAGTGAAAGGTTGCAGGTGGGAGCCTCGAATAGACAGGATCGCTTCTTTCTTCTCAGAGTCGAAGCACAGGAAATGTGCTGGCTTTCCAGGTTTGCTCGTAGCTTCAAGCACGAGGACCTCGAAGTCTCAACAACGTTGCGGAGCTCAACTGACGATGTACCGTGTGCTTTCAATGCGCTCCGCGGTTCAACATCAAAACTTGCTGCGGCAGGCACGAAGATCTGACCGATGCTTGCGTGTGTGCTGTGTGTTTCACATTCCTGTCGAAGAGGTGTGGGCTTCCCAGGTGTCGGCACGCCGACTCGTCCGCTGGGCACCTCGCTTGAAGGCCACGTTCTTGACCTGACGAAACCGCCGCATGTCGCGTCATGAATTCTGATGAGCCACAGACTGAAGTCTGACGGAAAGCAACGTACGGCCAGTTCAGATTCGCCACAGACTTCCTTGAGAATTTCGTCTTCCTCCAGTAACAGCTCGGAATGACTCTCGGATTTTGCCACGGAGGCGATCGCTCAAGCTTCAGACACAAGCACACCAGCCTCGTAGGTAACCTCTGCAAACGGAAGCAGCTTGAGCCCTTCTTCCAGCGCCGACGACGGAACTTCGCTTGATGCAAGGCCTTGGCTTCAAGGCGTTAGCTCGACGGCAACACTCGCCCGAATACTACATTGATCCCGCGGATGATCCCGTTGTTACTCGTGGGGAATGGTACTGTCTGCGTCACCTGAGAACACCTCGTTCGTCCGATCCAGTGCTTGGCAGAGGTACCCTCTTCATCCAAGATCGCTCTGGCTTCGCTGTAAGGGCGTCGATCAGAGCAGGAGAGCTTGATGAGGCGCCGGAGCATGGCAAAGTTACCCTCCACCTTGTCTGCAATGTAAAGCCTGGGATAGCAATGAGGGATACTGCAAAGCTGTGCCTGTGCCATCCTTCCAGGCCGAGCAACTCGTCTGATCCCAGTCGTCCCTGAAGGGTCTCTATCGCTGAAGGAAGCCGCGAGAAAAGCTCTGCTGTTGGACCCGAGAATGCAACCTGACGCATCATGCGCATCTGCTGAGTGCGGAAACTAACTTACATAATCACAGAGATCCACTCAATGAAGAAACTGGCCGAGCTGCATTGATTAATTCTTCGGCGGATATGTTTTTCCTGGGCTGAAGCAAAATTGACTTGCAGACTATGCTTATGCTGCTACACAATGTCACAAAGCCGTCCCACCTCTGTGGGGATCTCGTAACCGGTGGTCTGTGTAGTCAAGGGGCAACTCCCACCGCTTCGTGGCCACTACCCACGCAGTAACACCAGCAGCAGTCGCCACAATAAAGCCGGTCTTGCCGGCACGTCCCCTCCAGCGGCGGAACGCCAACCCGACACCACCTGCAGCACCGGGAGTAGCTGCTTCAGAGAGGCTGAGATTTGCTGCTTCTCTAGACATGCGCAAAACCTGCAGCGGCGAAAGCAAGCGTAATGGCATATCTCCATTCCCGAAACTTCTCCACAGTCTTCCGTCTCCTTCCCAGACCCAAACAATCTCCACAGTTCTTCAGGACCACCACATGCCATGTGAACGCCAGACACGCATCTAAACTAAACGCCGTCCTGCGAATCTCATCTCGTAGTCCCTTGTCGGTTGTGACCGTCGCGGCAGCATGCCTTCTACAGCCAATCCTCCCTGTCACCTCAGCGATGCTTCTCCACGAGTTCTTTTTGGTCTTCGCTGGACGTGTAGGCTCATGGCTTCCTGCACCTGCCAGCCGCTACACCTGTCCGCCAGCTACGACAGCTATGATGCACGAATGCTTCCGAACACTGCATCACCGTTTTCGCCTGTTCTTGGTCCATGCGGAACTTGCCGGCACTTGAAAAGCGCAGCGACCTGTGCAAGCACGTACTCGAAGTTTCTCACGGAGTGCCGAGCTCAAAACACATGACTTATCCCAACAAGACTAGCTGCTGACTAGCCTTGTATCGGCCACATGATGAGGAGGAGAGCGATCAAGGCCCCACACTCTCGAACCAAATGGTGGAGTTGCGGAGGACAGACTGTGCAGATATCTGCTACACGCATGTGTCTGCTCTGCTCCGCAGGGCAATTGCACCTCAAGATCCTGGAAGATCCAGTTCTTCTGCAGCAGCCATGCTCGCAGCCCGGCTAAGGGGCTGAGCACAGTGCCGGGCTGCCCACCTGTCTGCGCGTGTGTTCGAAAGTCTCCCAAGGTCCCTCAAGTACTTGAGTGCTAAAGCTTTGCCTTCATCGGCGAGGCACCTAAGAAGATCATCAGTTGCTTCTTTTCGGAGCACTGAGCCGCAGCCTGAGGGCCCTTGAGACCCGTGCGGACTTGGGCCTGACTGGCCTTCGAGCAGGCGGACCGCGGCAGCGTGGGCATCTGCGGCTTTCGGGGCCTCTCAAGGGCCACGCATCCGGCATGCCAGGGCCTCAAGAGAACATGAAATGGCCTGCTGGTAAGCCTGAAGAAGCCGAGAAAACTCCTGGCACCGGAACGCGATGAAACCCAACTTCGTGCGGAAGAAGACATGACGGGCCCGCCCCGACACCAACCTGCCCAGTGCACTGCCTTGCAAGCAGCACTTTCCGGATCCTACGTCGCCCGTTCCAGGGCTATTGAGCCGCCGATGACACGGAACGACACGACCACCGACGAAGTTCTCTGCCAAGACTTTGCGTCTGCCTTTGAGGCACCACAACATTGCTGATGAGCCAAGTTGCGGATCCAGAACATCGAAGAGCTCATGGAGGTCCGCTGCACTGGCACAGCCAGGACTATCTGCGAGAAGAGCCTGCAGCGAACCAGGTTTTTAGAGGCGGCGAACCAGCAAATCCCTCTATCCAGGCCCCGGCCTCGCAGGCCGCCACAAACTCGAAGCGACCCAAGGCACCTTCGCCTCAAGAAATCTCGAAACGGAGCTGTACTACGGGCAGCCTGTGCCCTTCTCCGTCTACTGCATTGCAGGCTCACCTTGAGTAGTGACCATGGCTCAGCAGGCCCATGATGCCACTAGGCAAAAAGACAAATCAGCAGGTGATTGCTAAAGCTGTCGCTGACGCAACTGGAGCTATTGGCAGCTTTTGCATTGCTGGGTTTCTTCTGATGCAATCATCGAAATCATGGCGACTTCCGGATTTCATGAGGCATGTTATTGAGCGCCGCAGGCAGCAGCACCTGAAGAGATGCCACGAGACGACTTTGTTTGGGCTGGGGAATTCTGTACGAGCTGCATCACCTTCTCTCATGTCAAAGAAGCCAAAGCAAGAGCAACAGACTTCTGGGCAGAGCACGTACGACAGGTCACCGCGGCACGGGGAACCAAGCAGGTGCCACCGCAAGGCACAGTGAAATGTACAATGCCACGACACTAGCGAGAAACGCGATCCACACCGGACAGCTTGTCTGAATTCCGCTAGGGTTGCAAAGCGGGAGCTTCGAGCTCCTGCAAAAGAACTGAATGTCCTTTCTTGACAAGCCCATCCGGTGGCATGCGCTGCCAGCTCAAGCCGGACTCTATCAACATGATCGCGTCGCTAGACTCATGTGTGAAACTGGACGAGAAAACTTCTTATGAAGATGTCTCTCCGTCCCTTGCTGGAGTGTCACACTATCCGCGTGACATCAACACATCTCGAAGGACAGGCTGACCGTCGCAGTCACCAGCGCAGGACCAAGCGAAGCCTGTTGCACTTGTCGACCTTATTGCATATTTATTGGCACAATTTAGCACAGGCTGGACTTGCCCGAAACTCTCCACTGCTGGGAAGCTTACCCAGAAGCCACGCCAGAGCCCGTACTCTGGATCATGGTATTTGGGTTCAACCTACAGCGAAGGCGTCTGGCAATGCGGAACCAAAGCTTCAATTCTACCAAGGCAACCAGCCTGAAACCCGTCAATGGCCAGGTGCGCACACAACATGGCACCCACCTCCTGCAAGTTCAAGTCACGCGTGCAGCTCTGAACCGTGGCACGAGACAAATATGTTGAGGTTGCCGTATGGATCAGAGACTTTCCCAGTCCTTGGTGTGCTGTGGCTCAGATGCCACCACCTCGTAGAGAGCCTGACAGCAGATAGCATGTTGATTTTGCACCACTTTCCAGCCATTGGAGAGGGCCTGCAATGCCACATCGTCAGTTGGGATCTCGGTGTAGCAAGCCATGCAGCCAGCTTCAGCTGCTTGAACGACGGCAGGATGGACGTACCTTCACAGAGATTGTGCAATGTGCCGCATGTCTGCCCCGAATTCGCAAAGAGCTTGCGCCCATGGAACTGGATGATCGAAGCTCAGAAATTCATAGGAACGGGCTAGCAAGAGTAGAGCTGCGGTGGAAAATAGCAAGCCGCCTTGTAACCTCAAACACAAGTCACGACCCAACTCGGAGCCAGCATCATGAGCATCAGAAATCAAAATCAGGAGGGTACGTCCCACATCGGCAAAGGTTCGAGAGCCGCAGGATGATTGGACAGGCATTTGCACGGGACTTTGTACAGACAACAGGCGAGACGACAGAAGATGTGATTTCAAAGCCCAGATGCCTCGCCACGAGCGCAGCCAATGCTGATTGTCGCAGCAAGCCCTTCCAAGCATCGGGCCCATCTATCAACCTATCTCCTGTTTGAAGCTGTGCCACTGCGCACTGCGTGGGGGGCCGGGCAGGGGTCCAGCCTCGCTCCGCTTCAGCTGGCGCTGAGCGCATTCGGCGATCTGCTTTGCTCTTGCCTGAGATGCAGAGATTTGAGAGTTGAGACTCTTGGCAAACCTTCTCGAAAGCTCTTCCCAGAGAAGTTCTACTTGCCATCAAGGATACTGCACTGATGGGGCCCCACACGTGCCTACCCCCTATGAAGGCTTCAATGCGAAGCTTCACTTCCGGGGGGAGGCTCGTTGTCAGCACGCTGCTCATCTCCGAAAACCCGGGTCGATGCTGGGAGAGGCGTCGCACACACAGCAACCAGGTGCAAAGCTGTGACTTTCGCATTTCGCGGACGATAGCCTGGCGAAGTGTGACAGTAAGCTAGACACTCTCGACCCAAGACTCAGATTCAGAAAATTGACACCGAGGCATCCTCGTCTGCGAAGTGCGATGCTGCGCAAAGCCATTTTTTGAAGTCGTTCAGAGAGGCGTGGGGCCCACAGCTGCAAAAGCGGCGTTGGGCTTCCTGCACCGAAACGTGCAAGTCGCGTCTTTCTTCTTCTACACAGCCGAAGGGAAGCAGGACGTCTTTCTCTCTCTCTCTCTATCCCTCTAGCTCGCTTGCTGGCTCGCCAGCTTGCTTGCTTGCTGCCCTAGGACCCCCCCTCTCGTAAGGTGGGAGCCGCGATGCTCTGCAAATCATTCCACGCATCACGCATCTGCCACTTAGCATCTGGACGGTTTTCCACCCCACTCACGGGCAGCACAGGCTGCAGCCCAAGAACCCCTGCTTCGGCCTCAGGGCTACCGGGTCCTGCGGCCCCCAGACTTGACTTCCCTTGCCGACTTCCGAGGCTGTCCTTCTTCATATCTAGCTATCCACCTATCTACTTGGCACTACAGCTGGGGAGGGAGAGACAGAGCAAAAGGGCAGTCGAAGAGAGGGAAGAGAATGAGAAACCGCCACACCTGCACACCCATGGCTGCTGACATTGTCAAACTTGCCTGAAGGAGCCTCTCTTCGTGAAATCTCTCCAAGTCCACTAGCCACGACTGGAACGCGTCCTCACATCACGCGTGAGGACTTGCCACACAAGCTGCCACAAGTGTTCGAAGAGGCAAACCTGGAAGGAATAGCCTGACATACAAATACCAAGCTCAAGCTGAGCCGCACTGGGATTCTTCATGCTCGTGGCAGCGTTCGCCGGACCCAGGTTGGCTGACAGAAGCTCCACGCGGCCCGAGGGAACCGGCCCGATGGCCGCCATGATCGGCGTCCTGCGCAGGAGACGGAGCGAAGCACTGGGATTTTCTGAGGCATCCCAAGTCCTCATCGGAGGCATTTCCACGGCCATCTGTTGCGTGTGGAGGAGCGGTGGAATAGTGCCAGGGCCTCGAAAGGAAAGGAAGGAATGCCTGCCATCTTCAAACCCGATCTTCTATATAAAATCCCGAGGTGTTTTTTGCCCCTGCCTGCAAGGTCTCCTTGGAAGACCTGTGCTTCCAGGAGCTGCTCCCACGGGGATCGCTCCTCGAGCCCGCGCTTCTCAGCTGACCGCTCAAGGAGACCGGATCCGGCCTGAAGGACGGTTTCCGACCCTGCCAGGTTGGCCTCGGGCCAAAGTCTCTAAAGCTCCGATGCAACGGAGCAGCATGGTGCCTCTCCCTGCCTGGGCCCGCGGGGGTGCAGGCGGCAGGTCTTGCGGGGCAGCCGGTACGGCAACCAGGCTCTCTGGATAGCCATCCTGTCCGCTCTTGACTACATCCCGCATCTACTTGGAAGTGCCCCTCATAAGCCGAGAAACTGGAGACAGCTGTAGGTACCTCACCGGTTGCTCCTGAAGGGCAAGACTTGGTGGCACCGGGACTTTGCAACACATGCAGACAAAGCATTCACAACTCGAACCTCTTCGGTCCATCCGGCAGCAACTGCAGCACCAACTTCCATGGCACTGACCAACGATGTCGCAATGAGTAGGGGCAGTGGTTGCTGGATGTGCAGGCCAACGAAATGCCCGTTAACCGTTATCTGAAATTGAAGCGCCTGGAAACTTGCAGGGCGTTTAGGAGTTCAGACGATTTCATGCCAGTCTTGAAACCGAGCCCCGTAGTGGTTTGCAGTCTTGACCTCTCGCATCTGGGGCGTAAAACAGCTGCCACGGGCAAAGGCTAGCACGGATTTCGGCGGACCGTCAAGCTAGCTGCTGAAACCTGCGGTGACCCTCGACACTGCCACGGTGCGATCGTTTCGCCACGACACATGGTCGCTCAGACGGTCAAACGGTTCTCAGAGAAGTATCTACGGCTGTGCTAATGTTTGCTGGCGTTTGTGGACGCTCAGCAGGAGGACCTCAGGAGGAAAGCAGCATCAAGAGCAGGGTCCAGTACAAATTGCTTTCGGCAGGGAGCCGTTGTAGCCGGCGTTCATGTGAGCCGAAAACCTGCAGGCAAACAGGGCGGAACCTCTGATTTTCGACAGCGCATGGTTGAAAAAGCTCAGCTGAGAGACTGCATTGCAAGCAGCAGGAGCATCAGCCGCCAAGACCTGACAAGGCAGGATAGCCATGGCATTGAGAAACCAAGTTTTCCTTCAGGAGCTTTGGATTCTTAAGCTTTGGAGAACAAAAAACCAAAACACCGAAAGCCGCCCTGGTAGCAGAAACCGACACGTCGTATGTCTTGAGAATTCCCCTCTCCTGGTTCCACCTCCGTTCCCGAGCCCCCAGAACCCAGAACCATCCATCCACAAGCACAGTCTACAAACATGGTGCGCCTGGTCGAAAGCAGCCATAAAACTGCAAGTACCATCAACGCCTGTCCCTCAGTACAAGAGATGGCGACTCAGCTCTGACTTCTACCTCTTTGGCCGGCGAGTTCAGGCCCATACAATTGGTGACAATGTCCAGAAAACCTGACAAGACCCGATGGGATGCCAAAGTAAGCCGGCAGCTTTTGTTTCAGATACGATCTGGACACTTGGGGAGACCAGCCCGGCAGCTGAAAGTTTGCTGCTGAGGCACATCTGGTGGCTGCTGCGAACCCATGCGTTCTGGGAAACTACGCCGGCCGTGTCTGCACACAATGGCAAATTAGTCCCACGAGCAGGGGCTATCTAAAATGAAGTGATCCGTCATGCTGCAATAGATTGACTTGGCCTGGCAACCATCTGCAATGCCAGATTCGGCATCAGCGTACGATGTGGTATCATGACATTGTACATTACATGGCCATAGCAATTCATGGACAGCTGCCGGACGGCAAAGGACGTCGTGAGCCAGCGCGCCGATTTGTTACACTGTGTGACGAATCTGCCAGCCAACCGCAAAAACCAAGCCTTTAGCTTTAATAAGCCCCAGGCCTCGAGATCTCAAGCCTTTCAAAATGTTAAGGTGCACGACTGCCAGCATTATCAATGCACAGGTGGATCCTCGGGTTCCACAGCTGCACCCCTTGCTAGCGGCTACCAGCGGCTGGGTGCTCAGAGAACGAGCTTAAACCGTGCAGCTTAAGGCTGCCAGTTTTGTTACACGTCGCTCGGAGAAGCCATGCGGTTGTTATATTGATGCCACCGCTCTGCCCGCAGGTGCCTCCACTGGATCTGGCTTGTTTGGATTAGGAACATGTGGGTGCTGCAGTGTGCAAGCAGAAGTTCAATGCTTCCATTGCCACATCAAGGCACAACGCCTACCTGGGGATTGCGAGCTGGATGCAGCCTCAGCTTTATTTCGCGCCGAGTTTATCAACAAAAATCAAAAAGCTAGTACAGGTGGTAACCCCTTGGGCACGAAAGTTGTGCCATCCTTCAAGCCTTAAAGATTCAATGTTTTCAAGAAGCCTGATACAAAACCATTTTTCATGTACGCAACTGTTTTGCAATAGTCCGAAAAAAAAAACAAACTATTGCACGCAATTGTTTTGCAATACTTTGAAATCCAAACTATTGCAAACACTTGCTTTTGCAATTGTTCTTAAACACCAAACTACTGCTAGCAATTGTTTGCAAATTTGGCACCCTGAAAAATACTTCAAACAATCGTTTGACTATTAGTTTTGGTTTGTCAACTAGAACCGATAGTTGCTTACAATGGTCTAGAAAGTCAAGATTAAAACAAACAAGTAGGTTGTAAAGAATACCGTTGTGGGACAAGTGGTTTGGAACTCCCAAAGTATTCAGAATCCCTGATTTTATAGTTGTGTTCGATTCAACAAAAGCAGTTGCCAAACAACGCACTGAAGCTGCTAGCATTGTGCTTGTGGTTGATAATTGACCAGGGCTTCTTTAACACCTTGCGCCACGTATTTTGACTTGTTGAATGTCTTCGTTGATGCCTTCAGCATGTGTTTTGAGACATACAAGGGAAATGTCACGGACAATCGCATTCATGCCCAATCATCATAGGGTTTAGGGTTTAGGGTTCAGGGTTTAGGGGGGACATCCACCCTAAAGCCTATAAGCTCTAAACCCTAAACCCCGTGTCATCATTAAACCACATCCGTGAGATCCGAGTCGTTGTAGCAGGAGTTAGCCTGGACAGCTTCCCAATAATCATAATCTACGTCTCCCTGTTACGTAGTGGCTCAGAGAAGGTGGCCTTTAACCTCTTTGGGTTTAGGGTTTAGGGAAAGAGGGGTTTAGGGTTCAGGGTGTTTGAGGGTTTAAGATGTTAGGGCTTTAGGGTTCTAGGATCTTAGGATACCCAAATAGGAACTTCGGATCCCCATTAAGGTTCCTCTTTGGAACCTACCCCTCGCTCCAGAACACTGCGAGCTTCGCGCTCTACTCGGACTCCATACCCCAGGGCTCCCGTGCAAAGTGGCTCTCGCGGATTAGCAACGCTCCTTGGTTTTGTTTAGGGGGTTGAGGGAGGGGGGTTTAGGGAAAAGAATTTAGGGTTTAGGATTGAGAGTTTAAATTTTAGGTTTTACGGTTGAGAGTTTAGGGTTTAGGGTCGCCAGCGGCGGGCGACGCCGCACGCGCAAGGGGCGCGGGCTCTCCCACAGGAAAGCCAAAACCATGAACCCCAAACCCGAAATCCCAAACCCTACATCGCCGGTAAGACCCACGAAACGGCACGCACGCGCCAAAACAAACCTCCGGAAACGAGCATCCTGAGCATCATTGGACCGTTCTTTTCGCATTCCGAGGCCCTGAAGAACCTTCGGAGGCAAGCATCATGAGCATCACTGGAGCTCCGTTTCTCCCCTAAGAACGATAACCTTCTCCCCCCATCTTATTGGCACATCATGGATTTTGGAACTTTGCAAGGTTCCATAAGAACTATGTGTTTGATGCAGTCCTTTTTGATGGCGCGATGTTTTTCTGTTGCTGCCTTTGATGAAATCAACAGGATGTTGTTGCGGCCTTTCGGCAGCAGAATCTGCCGGCAGTAACCAAAACAAAATTTGGGGTAAAACTGGAGGTTACTTTTGTTTGCTGTGGGCCTTCTGGCTGCAGCTGCAGCTATTGAGAAAAGCGGGGGGTTGTGGGCGCCGGGGGGCTGGGGGGCCAACACAAGGCCGGTGTGGCTTCAGAAAGCGGGGGGGGGTTCCCCCCACATTTGCAAACACAAGGCCGGCATGACGGGTTTTGACAGGGTTTGATGGCACAAAGCAAACCAAAACCATTGCATAAACAGTGCCTGTACGATGGACTTCGTAACTTTGCAAGGTTCGATAAGAACTATGTGTTTGATGCAGTTCTTCTTGATGGCGCGATGTTTTTGTTGCTGCCTTTGGGCTGCACGTGCAAGAAACAAACCTTTTGATAAAATCAATTTGTTGTTTTGGTATTGGCCGCCTTTCAGCGGCAGAACCCGCCGGCAGTGGCCGAACAAACAGATCATCTTGGAATAAACCTATAAAGTTTGTTTTTGTTTGCTGGGGGCTCTTTGGCTGACTTCAGAAAGCGGGGGGGTTGGGGGAGGCGCAGCCCCCCCATTTGCAAACACAAGCCGGTATGATGGGTTTTGACCGGATTCACATCCAAAACCATTGCATAAACAATGCCTGTATGATGGACTTTGCAACTTTGCAAGGTTCCATAAGAACTATGTTTGATGCAGTCCTTCTTGATGGCGCGATGTTTTTGCTTGCTGCCTTTGGCAGGGGACCTGCAGGCAGCCACCGTGCAAGAAACAAACCTTTTGATAAAATCAATTTGTTTCTTTGTATTGGCGGCTTTTCGGCGGCAGAACCCGCCGGCAGTGGCCGAACAAACTAAACATCTTGGGACAAACCTAAAGTTTGTTTTTGCTTGCTGGGGCTTCTGGCTGTTGCAGCCCCTCCCCACGTGCCAACACAAGGCCCGTGCGGCTTCTGGAAAAAGCAAGGGGGTTGGGGGGCAGCGCTCCCAGTCAGTTGCCAACACAAGACCGGTGGAAAGCAAAAGCAAAGGGGTTGGGGGGCCAACACAAAGCCTGTGAGAAAGCAGGGTTCGGGGGGGTGCAGCCCCCCCCATCTGCAAACACAAGGCTTGTATATGATGGGTTTTGACAGGATTATAATAAGCCCGCTTCTTGGTGGTACAAAGCAAGCCAAAACCATTGCATGAAAAATGCCTATATGATGGACCTTGTCGCTTTTGAAGGTCCCATAATAACTGCGTGTTTGATGCAATGTTTTTGATGGCGCGATGTTGTTGAATATATGATGGATTTCGCAACTTCGAAAGGTTCCATACAAATTCTGTGTTTGACGCACTTCATTCTGACGGTGCGATGTTTTTGAAAGCAAGCTAGCACAGCTTAAGGAATCGTGGGGTTGGGGGGCCTCCCCTCGGCTGCAAACACAAAGCTTGTGTGATGAACGTTGAAACTGGTTCTGTTCCTGAGGTCAAGATGCTTTGAAAAAAGGGCTTGCCCAGCATAAATGCCTGGTGTTGGCCGGGGCACAGCCACCAATTGCAAACACAAAGCCTGTAGGGTGGGTTCTGAAATGGTTTTGATGACGATGTTCCCTAAAGCAAGCTTGCACAGCTTACCAAACGCGGAGTAGTACTACTGTTGATGATACAAATCCTGCATTACCTTAAGGACCCTAAACTATGGGAATTGTGGTATATTTCTCATTATGGGCAGTGCAGGATTTATATCATCAACCGTAGTACCAGTACAAGTGCTAGTGCATATGAGCGGCTAAACCCTCAACCCCTGAACTCCTACACTCCTACACCATTGACCCAAAGGCCCTAAACCCCAAACCCTAACCCCTAAACCCCAAACCCTAACTCCTAAACCCCATAAACCTTATAAGCCCTATAAACCCTATAAGCCCTAAACCCTAACCCTATAAACCCTATAAGTCCTAAACACTATAAACCCTAAACCCTACAAACCCTAAACCCATCAACGCTACAAGCCCTAAGCCCTGTAGTACCCTTTAAAGGAAGCCTAGGATCCCTACAGAACCCTTAAGGGAACCCTAAACCCTAAACCCTTTAAGGGAACCCTTGAAGCTCCCTTTAAAGGGAGCCCCTCTTTCGCCCACGGGCCGAGGCCTCGAGGAAGGCAAGGTTCGACTTGGCGCGCTTTCGGCTCTGCGGGATGGGCGCCTGTTTTGTTTTAGGGTTTTAGGGTTTAGGGTTTATAGGGTTTAGGGTTTAGGGATCAGGGTTTAAGGTTTGGGGTTTAGGGGTTAGGGTTTAAGAGTTAAACCCTAAACCCTAAACCCTAAACCTTAAACCCTAAACCCTAAACCCCTAAACCCTAAACCCTACTTTGGGTTTTAGGGTTTTTTGTTGACCGGACCCTTCTCTCGCAGAGAAGCCTTCAGACTAGGTCGATACCTGGTTTAGGGTTTAGGGTTTATATAGTGGCTATTGTTTAGGGGTTTGGGGTTAGGGTTTAGGGGTTAGGGTTTAGGGTTTCGGGGTTAGGGTGTAGGGTTTGGGGTTTTAGGAGGGGGGAGGCTCAGGGTTTATGGTGTTGCCTGGGGCTTTCTTGAACAGTTTTGGGCGGGGCTTGTTTAAAGGAAACTACAGATAGGGCTTCTATAAGGCTTCTATAGGGTATATAGACCTTCTATAAGGCTCCAAAAAGCGGTAACTACCCACCTGAAAATGTCCTAGAATTGTTGATGTTTGCTGAGTTTTCTTGTTTGAGAAATGTGTTTTTCAGCCATGGCAGTCTAAGGAGCCCTGAACAGCTAGGTTATATAGGCTTTAGGGCTTATAGGGCCCATAGGGCCTGTAGGGTTTATAGGGTTTAGGGCTTATAGGGTTACATAAGGTGAATGCAGACCCTCAGTCCTATGGTAGCCTCCTAAATCTAGGTTCCTGAGTGACCCCTGTAATAAAAAGGGTACCCAGTTTTCCTGCTATTCAGTTTGAATAAGGGAACCATACAATAAAAAGGGCAAAAGGGTACTACTCAGCAACCTGGTTACTAACCTAAACCCTAAGCGCTAAACACTAAGCCCTAAGCCCTAAAGCCTAAACCCATAAACCCTAAACCCCTAAACCCTGTCGTACTATAAAGGAAGCCTAGGATCCCTCTAGATCCCTTTAAAGGAAGCCTAGGATCCCTATAGATCCCTTTAAAGGAACAGCAACTGAGCTCCCCGGCCAGCTTCGCCTCGAGCTGCCTCTTCGTGGACATGGGCAGCCGCGGCAGAACCGTGGAGTAGTACCTGGAGCGGCTGTAGGCATTTGGGGTCTTTACGGGTTAGGGTTTTAGGGTTTAGGGTTTAGGGTTTAGGGTTTAGGGTTTAGGGTTTAGGGTTTGGGGCTTTGAGGGCTCCCTTAAAGGGATCTATGGGGATCCTAGCATTCCTTTGAAGGGTACTACAGGGTTTAGTAGGGCTCTAGGGTTTAGGGTTAGTACCTGGAGCGGCTGTCTGTCTATGCGGTCCTTTAAAGGAATCTCTGAGGGCGCTTTAAAGGGCTGTTTAGGGTTTAGGGTTTAGGGGTTAGGGGTTATGGTTTAGGGCTTTAGGGTTTTAGGGTTTAGGGTTTTAGGGTTTAGGGTTTAGGGTTTAGGGTTAGTACCTGGAGCGGCTGTGGGGGTTCAGGGCTTTAGGGCTTTACGGTTTAGGGCAGAGATCTGAACTCTGGTCCCGGCTCGCCGGGCGCAGGATGAACGCAAGCTTCGGGGGTCTAGGGTGGTTTAGGTATTTTTGGCTTGTAATGCATAGATATGTGTAATGTAGGGGCAATAATAATTGGAATAGGGTTTTGACGTATATTATACCAGAATCAACCCCAAAAATAGTACAGGTAGTTATTGCGGCCCCCAAAAGTAGATGCATGCAATGCGGCTTCGTTTTACCGACGAGCGACAGAAAACACCTAACGGGTTTCAACCTCCTTCGGAGGAGCGGCAGAGTATTCCAAGTTTGCATTGAATGCAAACCTTCGGTTCAATGCCTAGGGTCTGGATGATTAAAGCAAACTACAGGTGGGGAGTTTAGGGTATATAGGACTTCTATAAGGCTTCTACAGGGTATATAGACCTTCTGTAAGGCTCCTATAACGGCAACTACCCACCTGAAAATGTCCCAGACAATGCCTGGGGTCTGGATGAAACCCTAAACCCTGCATCTGAAACTCCCATGTAAGCTTAACATAAAGCATTCTCACAGCCAGTAAACCCCCCAAAAAAACGCAAGTCCTCACCTAACCGCCTCACTCTGTTTAGGTTCCTGAGCGACCCCTTAATACTCAGGACACGCTTTTTCCTGTCATTCAGTTTTGCTAAGGGTACTCAGGAACCTAGTATCAAAGCCACATTCAGGGTTCAGAGTTTCCCTAAACCCTAAACCCTGAACCCTAAACCCCACATTCAGGGTTCAGAGATTCAGATTTTCACCGTGAAGTTATGAGGATTCGGGGAACTTCTGTCACATCCAGAACCCCGGCTGGGCTGTGCCGTTTTGCATAGAGCCCAATACCCCCTTGACCTTATGAGGGGTTTAGGGTTTAGGGTTTAAGGTTTAGGGTTTAGGGTTATATTATGACTGCAAAAACCTTTAATTAAGGAATATACCTCATAATCCTCCATGAAGGAGTTTTGGAATCTTCGGGGATTCACAGAAATCTTCACTCATTTCATAATGAGAAGTCCTACTTAATCTCAGGAGTGTTCTGAAATTACGGGGATATATCGTATTGAGCTCTATGGGATAATTTTGCTAGAACATGCAGCCATGCTGTCGCCATGCCCGTTTGCAGCGCAATGTAGATTGGGTCTAGAGGCTAAGGAGTTTAGATAAAGCCCTCCCAAATGCATGCTCAATTGACGTCTACCTATACTCTCCAACATTGTTCCTGGTTGCGCTTGTCCGCTTTATGGTTAAGACCCTCAAATAAACAACGAGAAAGCCACACAGAAAGACTACAGTGGAGTGTGAAAGGAATATAAAGGGCCTTGCTGATTAGGCTAGTGTTACTTGGGGTTCCTGATTAAAGCTATAGCATTCTGTTAAGGCCCCTAAACCCTAAACCCTAAACCCTAAACCCTGAATCATGAGCAACCCTCGACCTGAAACTCTAAACCAGTTTCGTGAACGGGATCTAAGCCCGTACCCTCCCCAAACCTTTACAGTCAGATGTCAGTCGCGATCACAGCGGGGCCTTCAATGTATACTAGGGTTTAGGGTTTAGGGTTTAGGGTTTAGGGATTTTCTACTGTAGCAAGTATCAGGGACGATAAGGGGATAGATGGGGACATTACGACAATCATGAACCGTAAACCCTAAACCCCTCTTTCGACCTGCAACCGTATTGCCGATGCTGCAAACGGTGGGCGAAGACTCATGGGAATCGTGGTTCTGACGTGTTCTGATAAAGTAGGAGTTAGGGTTTAGGGTTTAAGGTTTAGGGTTTAGGGTGACGTGTTCTGATAAAGTAGGAGTTAGGATTAGGGGGGCCCTTGAAGATATAGACCCTCTCAATAACGTCCCTTTTAAGAGAGCCAAAAGTACGGTTCAGAAGGGTCCCCGATAAGCAACCCTAAACCCTAAACCC